>JANHFT010009031.1:0-10069 GCA_032467955.1 Pseudoxenodon macrops
CACATGCACCAAAGACAAATTACTTGTGTGTCCAATCACACTTGGCCAATAAAGAATTCTATTCTATTCTATTCTATATCATACCCTTTGTAATGTAGCAGCATTCTTTTGTCTAGGTACAAACACAAGAAAGCTATGTCAAACAAAATCCTTAATTTGCCTAAATTAGATTATTCCAGATTGATGGAAAAACATTCTAAACATATTATAGAGCAAGCAATTTCAAACTTTTAAGGAGGAATCTATCAGAAAACTAAGTGAGGTACACTTCAGTGTAATTCCATGAAGTGACGCAGCATCCTTTCATCAATCAAGCAGCCTTGACACTTCATCATGTAGCAGAGGCTTCAGTGTACAATACGTGCAAAAGTGTCAGTAAGGCTGGCTGGGCCGATCTTGACCTTATGTTAAAATAAAATTAGGCACATCTGTGAGGTGAAACATCTTCTCATACTAGATTGTTCGTTCTTTACATATTCTTATTGTAAAGAATGAAGCCCAGAATTTCAGAAAAACATCAATTTGAACTAAACCAGTGTTTCTGAACCTTGGCAATTTTAAGATGTTTGGACTTCAACTCCCAGAATTCCCCAGCTGGCTGAGTATACACTGAACTAAGCAATCAGATGCAAGTCATGCAATCCATGTGTTGAACCCTAAACAATGCTACCTAACAGCATTAATATGAATACCCATGGCCTCTTCTGTCATGACCTGATATCTAGATAAAAGTACAGATAGACCTCGACTTACAACAGTTCATTTAGTGACCAAAGTTACAACAGCCCTGAAAAAAGTGACTTATGACCGTTTTTCACAGCTACCATTGCAGTAGCCTCTTGGTCACATGATCAAAATTCAGATGGTTGGCAACTGACTCATATTTATAATGGTTGCACTGTCCTAAGGTCATGTGATTACCTTTTACTACTTCCTAACAAGCAAAGTCTATGGGGAAGCCATAACAACTTAACAACTGTGTTACTAACTTAACAACTGCAATGATTCACTTAACAACTTTGGCAAGAAAGCCTGTAAAATGGGGCAAAACTCACTTTCTAAATGTTTCACTTAGCAGTATAAATTTTGGCCTCAATTGTGGTAGCAAGTCAAAGATTATCTGTATACAATGTTGTTTTCCTCTTAATCATTTCAGTTACAATTTTCATAATGGTTCAGTTATTAAATTATAATTCTTTTTGGTTTTAAATCAGATAAAAGTTACCTTAACGTTACCCATTTTTGCTACTCTACATTTAATTCCCATCATTAAACTGAAGCAATATTGTCTTTAATTCATCACTGCTGGAATTTTCTGTCTTAGACACCATTTAGTTCAGGCAGTTTTTGTATAATGATGAGCTAAGTAGGGTTGTGTGTGTGTGTGTCCATCAAACTAAAAAAAATCTCCACAGTAGATTACAATAGTTCATAATATCAATAAGTTATAGCCATGAAGAACATTGTTTACAATCACTAAAAATTTAAATACCACATATTTGTCAATTATGCATCAGAATTTTAATGGACAGGTAAATAAAAAGGATACTTTAATTTGGATGCAAAGTAAAAGACATTAATATACAAGTTAAGCAGCCTGCTCTTAAGATAATTATTTCATTATTCACAACCATAATGAAGGGTTTGCCCTTCATGGTGTTGAACCTGGAAGTCTTCAGATTTCCATTTTCCCCAATAGTCTCTGCCAGTACAGTAAGATTTAGATGATAAATTTTCTTTAGGATCCTTTTACAGAGTTCCATCTGTAGGCACTTCACTTATTTGGAGAAGCGGCTCTCTGAATAGCAGATGGGTCCAATGCTTTTATTCCCTTGTTTTCATAAACTTCAAACCTGGGCTATTTCAACAAACCTCCGAGATTTGATGAATAAAATGACTTGTGGCACAATATGTACTGATAACTATTATTCCTGGTCCTTTTTTTTTTACTATTATAATTTATTTTATTTTAATGGTATTACTGAAAAGAGATATCGAAGTCACTCTGAGTCAGTTGTGATTGGAGCAGCATGCAAGATAGAGATAGACAGACAGAGACAGGCAGATGTACCTCATTTTCAGTGAAATGATCTTAATGCACAAGCATATTTAGGAAAGAATTCTCCTGAATTAACCAAGATTCAAGCAGGTTGAATTTCCAATACATCTATTTTCAATTTAAATTAGGCTTAGAAATGAATGTGCCAAAATTTGTCTTGCAATTTCTTTTCCCCCCTTTATCTATTCTAAAGGGGATGCATTTATCTTTGAGAATATCATCCAAATTTTTCTTAGTTGGGTGGGAGGGAGGAGGGATATTTCGAAGCTTATTTTATTGGACATGGTGATGCTAAACAATATGCCACTAATGTTACAATTTGCCTATTAAATTTTGAGGTCTCTCCAATAGTCCATGTTTCTGTAGGAGCTCATGTTCTTGGGATTTGATTGAATTATGAGAAACTAGGAAGTCAAAAAACTGTTGGAAATAACCAAAAGTAAAATGTTGCCATCCCTTTAGCTGTCATATCTCTGGGTACAAGAATAATGGGTCCCAGTTATGAGAATTCAGTGGAAATCCCTCTGGGTGGAAATGTCAAAAGCATATTAAAAAAAAAAGTTTAATCACATTTTTAAAAAAAAGTGATTAAGCACAATATCCACCTATGGGAAAAAGTTCAGGATTTTGGTGCATGTGTATGTGTGTGCATATGTTTGTTGCCCTGTTCAAACATTTCAAAGGGCAGAATTAAAGCAATGTGCTTTCAACAAACATTCCCAATGTATGCCGAGTTGTATCCCAAGGAATCTTCATAGCAAGCCCCAACATAGTTTTAAATAAGAATGACCTTGGGATCACCATAGCATGAGGGTGCTTAAAGCATGTCTGATAGACTGAATCCTCCTCAGAGTATTCCTTCCTGTATGCATAACTTGGATTTCATTTTTTTAAAAGAAGAAATAATTGTTTTGTTATTGTTGCTTTGACACTGAGTGGCAGCCTTTTTAGTGTTTGACAGCCAAATCTATTGCCATGTGACAGTCGTCCTATTCTGTAAGGTGGGTCCTTTCTGCCTGCTTGACAGTAAGAGCTTCCAAGCTGACAAGAGAGGCTTATGCCTCTTTAAAGTGGGAAAAAAAGAAATAAAGTTGGGGAATAGAGGAAGACTGAGGAAGCCTTCTGTCAAAACAAAGGCATTCTTTTCAGCTGCTTTTTTTTATTACACCTGACTGTAGAGTTCAGGTTTACACAGGAGACAATTTTATTTGTACATGTCATTTGGGGGGGGACGGGACACCCCTAAGTTTTAACGAAGTCTTCAATGCATGACTCTAAATAAACCTCAAATAATGAAAATCCTTAATAAGTTAACTCCTGTCCGGAAACTGCTATTATCAAACAATATTAAAGTAGTGCTTGAAAACTGAGATTGAATATACAGCTAGATCATTTCAATTAAATTGCTAATCTAAAGTGTTATTAAAGTGGGAAGTGAAATTAAGGGGTGGCTTTGTTTAGTCACTGCAAATGAATTCCTTCAACCATTTCTTTCCAAGGTGATCTTTTGAAGAAGATAGGGAACATTACTGGAACGCTTATTGCATCGAAAAAGACATTCTTTACCCAAATTCCTTTTTAATTTATCAGTTCCTTTGCTAATAGCTTGTCAAGAAACCTTTTCTAAAGAACAGAAGATGAATGGTTTATATAAAATCAAACAAAATATCTAATTCTTTATAAATAAAGAGGTTGTCTCCTAAGTTGCTTTTCTTCCCAGTCCTGGAGTAGGAGACCTTGCTTATGGTCATTTGCATTTTCGTCACTTTCTGTTAGATTACTGCATTGAATTTTACATGGGACTGTTCTTGAAAACTACTCTGAATTTACAAGAGGTCCAGAAAGCAATATCACATGCAGGGTTAAGTACCCCTAGGTTTGTCCGTATTACATCCATATTGCTCAAGTGGAATTAATTCTCAGTTTTTTCTGCATGCAATTCAAAGTGCTGGTATCACCTTTATAGTCCTAAATGTAAATGTACAGATTTTCTGCAAAAACATCTGTCTTTGAGGAGTTATTTGGCCATTCCACAAAACCAAATAGAATAGGCCTGATCCATGTCCCTTAATTTACAAATTGTTATTTTGTGGGTCCTTGGAAGGATGTTTTCTCCATTGCAGCTCCTGTCCTATTGAACACTCTCCCTAAGATTCTAGATGACCCTTAAAGGGCCAGGTCAGCTTCCAAACAAATTAAATATTGGTATTTGGCCCTGGCCACTAGATGGGGCCAGAGAACAACAGTATACACCCAAATTATATCTGGGGGCACACAGTTGTTATTCTTGGATTATTTGAGAACCTTCCATTCAAATAAATTACCTGTAGTTATAAATTTTGGTAAATCAGAATATGGTTTATTTGATTCTCTGTACACTGTGAACATGACAAATACTGAAAAGAACAAACTGTACTGTAGTGCAATAAATGAACCTCACTATGACTTTTTCTTAGTTCATATTTCTTTATATTCTACCCCAGCCAAATTCCACAAACAAGAACAGACATGATATAGCCATGTCTTACTGCTTTCAAATCTTAGTTTGGAAGTTGGTTTCAGATAATGTTGATTTACACAGTTTGTCATCCTCCAGTAACTTGCAGTTACTGAATCCTACTATTTTCTGGAAATGTAATCACCTACATCACAGTCTTGGTTCCTGTTATCGTAGCTGCAACTGAATTCCAAATATTTTTCACAATAATTTACAGAGGCCTGAAGTTTCATTCACTATAGGTGTAATCAACTGTTAAAATAATATTACTTTCTTTAAAATCCCTATCTGAACTTTTGAACAATTATGCTTTTAATGGATCATATTTCCTCCAAATGTATTAGCTAATCTAATCAAATTGTGATAATTCTATCCTAGCTAATGTGATTAGCTAAACATTTAGCTAAACTTAATGTGTAATAGCACAAGCCAAGCTACAACTTCCTCAGTTATATTATATTCCTGTTCAGAAATCACTTTCACATATACTGCAATGCACCATCAGTTTAAAATTTTGCACTCCTTCATATGATTCCATGATTCATGCCTGCCTGCCTGCCTGCCTGCCTTAAACAAAAGAATTATTCATGTTGGAAATTTATACTTACAATGACCTAGTCTAGCTAGCATGGCTGATTTAGGAATTCTGGGAGTTGAAGTCCACAAGTCATAAAAGGGCCATAGATCCCCACCCCTGTTCTAAGTGATTAATTCAGTTCTTAGCCTCCCCTTTCATTTTGAACAATGAAATTATCAAATGTTTAATTTTAAAATAATAGTAATTAATTTTACAACACTAATATACATATCTACTGGTCAAACTGTTTTTCAATGTAGTAACAATGTGCAGAGTGTAGAAAATGAATAATAAATAATAAATACTTAACCAAATAAATCAAAGGTTTCATATAAGAAAAATAATACCTAAAACTAATTTATGACACTCTCCATTATACCTCTCTATAACTTTCTACAGATGCAAGCTATTCTTACTTCAACTAGATACATAAAACTCTCCATACATTGCTCTTTATTTGAAACCTCTCAACACTCTCTGTCTTCCAGGTTCTTATTATCTTCATCCAATCTCTACCTCTATTTGTTGCTCTCTCCATTCTTCTCAACCTGTTCACTGTTCCTTCATATATATTTTTCCAGAATTCAATCTTCATTCTTTGTCTCTTATTTCACTGTAGTGGCAAAGCACAAGATTAGTGAGAAAATAGTATTGTAGACCCATTTTCCCTTTCCACATGTATACCTGTGAGGAAACCTAGCCAGCTGAGGCAATTTAAAATTGTATCTTAGCAAGGTTGCTATTATAAATTCTTCTACATGTCTTAGCAAGCTTTGGGGATTGCATCATGCATTGTAAATCACCCTCACTTTTAAATCTTTTATCTATTTTCCTATTGAAATAATTATGACAAAAAGGACAACATGAGTCTTCTAATTCAAAATCTACTACGGGGCAGGGGGGAGGGACAGCTGCATATTAGAAACAATAGTTTCCATAAATATTCTTAAGAAAGGTCAGCTATTTTGGTGAGCAATGTCATCAGACCTTTACTTATTGACAAGATATGTATGGCTGCCATCTTAAAATACAACTATGGGCAACTAACAGCAGTAATGATACTGCAAATCACAAAAACCTAAACACAAAACTAAAACCAATAATAGTAATAGACCAAACTGATCTATAAGAAAGACAAAATAAAAATAAAAAAGAAACATAGCAAGGCAAAGTGTTACATGGCCAGTACATTAAAATATTAGGGAAAACATATAAGAAGACCTGGTAATGGCTAAGAACAGGAAAGTTGAAGAAATAAGCAGAGGCTGCACAATACTAAGCCTTAAGAACAAATGCATACAAAGTCAGAACTGAGAAGACAGCAACAGACAACAAATTATGTCTCTACAAAGAAGCTGAAGAAACACTGAATCACCTAGTTAGTTGCTGCAAGAAGATCGCACAAATAAACTACAAACAATGGTCTGACAAAGTAGCAACATTGGTGCATTGGAAGAAAACAAAATACCATTTGCCTGCAAGCAAGAACTGGTGGGACCACAAAATAGACAAAGTAATAGAAATTGTAGAAGCTAAAATGCTCAGAGACTTTAGAATTCAAACAGGTATTGTCTGCCACACAATACCTGAGACTTAACAATTGTCAATAAGAAAGACAAAATCTGGATAATGGACATTGCTATATTTGGAGGGGGAAAAACTGGAGAAAATACAAAGACCTGCAAATAAAAATAGAAAAAGAGCCATAAAAGAAAGCAAAGATAGTAGCAATAGTGATGGGTCCCTTGGTTGCAATCCCAAAACATCTGGACCCCACTTGAACACCATCAGCATTGACAAGATCACTGTCAGTCAATTGCAAAAGGCAGCTTTATTTGCAAAAGTTTACATCCTGAGATATTTAATATTATTAAACAAAAAGCTCTATCTATTCCGGGTTCTTAGGAAGGACTTGATAGGTAGTTAAAAATGTCTAGTCTAAACTTCAGGCTGATCATTCAACAAACCATAATAATAAATAGCACCTCAGTCATCTGCTAAAATTCCCAACTTTATGCTAATCCCTGGGCAATAAGCTAGGTTTGATGGCCATCTGGAAGGTTAAACAGTTGAGTTTTCAGTCATTGTCATGATAGCAGATATATACAAAATTAAATGTACAGTACATTCATGACTTTAACTTCACTACAATCATTCTTTATACATTATTTATAAGTACATTAAACTGAATGGATATTTCACATTCTAGACTTACTCTTCAGTGTTGAACAAATTCATAATTATGCCTTTTTTTTCATTACCTCTTCTATATTTTCAATCAAAAATCTGCTTAATACTTCTGCTGACTTATGAAAAACACTAATTTCTCTTACTTTTTGCATTAGTTCTCGCAATCTTTTTCTTCATATTGAAGAATACGATATTTGTACAAATCAGGCATGGATGTAGTCTTCACCTCAAAATAAGATTGTATGTCCATTCTAAAAACTTCCAAACAATGTGGAATTTTAGGAATTAAAAATTCACATATCTAAAAATTGTCAAGTTTGAAAAACACTAATTTAAATGTACACCTTTCCCATTTCCATTTTAAAACATTCACACAGCTCTTAATACTTACTTTGTGTCCTTTTTTCTGGGACACTAACTTTTATAGCATTCATTTCAATTCCACACTTCTACATATAACTGTCATTCCCACATAAATCTTTAGAATTTTCTTTCTAGAATTTCCTCACTTCATTTTCATCAGCTCACAAATTTCCAAGTGTCATGATTATCATCCGTTTGGATTCATAGATCTTGATATCCACTATTCATCCTAGTTGATCTTTTCAAAGTAACATAGAGGTAGTTTAGATTAGGTTATCTATTCCACATTTCATTATCAAACTAGGTAACATCATCAGTATGTTTATCATGTTACCTAGTTTGGTAATAAAACCTCCGCAAGAAAACAACCAAGGTCAGAGAGTATCAAGCACTCTCCAGTTCAACACTAAGTCACATATATTTTCTTCTATGGGCATACGGTATATAGTATTCCCTGATCATTGAGATGATATATCAGCCACTATTGACATAACCTTTCAAATGACAAGGATAAAAGAGTCTTAGAGTTGGCAGTAATATGAGTATGCCTATATATAGGCCATTTCAATTTGCATCACTTTTGACCACTTGTCTACATATGGAACAGCTTGAGAAGGTTAATGAAATAAATGACCAAATAACCACTCAATATGGCAGCTGGACACAATCTTCCAATCTTCCCTAACATTATCCTAAATCCACAAACTTTTCTGAGCTCTCTTGCCAGTGGGGGTGGGGACAGTCTCTGTCTGTCTGTCTGTCTGTCTGTCTGTCTGTCTGTCTGTCTGTCTGTCTGTCTGTCTGTGTCTCAGTTTTCTCTCTCTCTGCCTCTCTCTCTCTCTCTCTGCCGCTTTCTGTTCCCCCTCTCTCTATCTCTCTGTCTCTCTCTGTTCCTCTGTCTGTCTCTGACTCTGTCTCTGCCTCCCTCCCTTTCCCCTCTCTCTTCCTGATGACTGTCAGGACAAATTCTTGCAGTTTTCTTGGCAAGATTTCAGAAGTAGTTTGCTTTTAAAAGGCTGACTTTGGATCCATCTGCTTTCCAGGACTGCTTTTCAGGTCTGAGTTAAAGTCCAGCCTCAGGCAGGACTAAAACTCACAGTCACCTGGTTTCTGGCATGGTGCATTACCCACTACATCAGCCTGGCTTCCTATGAGCTTTGCAGGCACAGAAAATTAGCACATGGTGGGAAGATACAATAGGAAGGCAATTTTGCCTCACTGATAAAATATGGTAATTGACAACAGAAGAGAAAATGATATAGATCCTCTGCTTTGCAAAACAGGTTAGTTTCCAGCCCTTACATAGACAAGTGGGGGTGCACTGTATAAAAATAGAGTTCTCCATGGAATTTTTGCTTGTTAACCTTAGATTTTTATTCTGATAAATAAAATCTATACATTCTTGGTTTTTTGGACCGATTTTAATGAAGAGGAAGGATATTTGAGATGTCCATACCTAGATTGCAAAAATCCAGGCAATAACTAGTTGGTACTAAAGAGATACATCCTGCAGATAGAATCAATAGAGGGCATGGGAGTATCCTTTCTACTGTATCACACACACACACACACACACACACACATGTCATGGTAGTGCAGTAGTTTTATGTGTTTATAGTGTTCATAGAAACTTTTCTCTGTGTTTTACCTGCCACTTGGTATCATCTGGATTTTTACAAAGCATATACAGCTACGATGGTTTGACTGAAGGAAAGTGAAAGAAAGTCTTAAAAAGCTACCCTAATTTCAAAGGGCCATGATGGCATCTAATATAGATCCCCTGAACAATATTACAAAGGAATGAAAATTCCAGCAAAGGGATATTAAATTGAAAAGAAAATGAACTTTAAAATTTCCCTTTTCTTTGGGGTTTACAGATTACAACTGTTGTATACGTAGTGGTCATTTCCCCAAAATTCCAAATCTTTTCACTTTAGATTGAGACCTGTTATTTTCACTCAGTTAGTTATCCATGTTCTCCAGTGTAAGGTACAGAAGGAAAGAATGTTTCTTTCCATGGATGCAGAACTGATCTGCTTAAGAAATAGATCGGTTGCTTAATGTGAGTGCAAAAATATAATACTACACAATAAAAATATTTTTAAAGGGATGTTTTCCAAATTAGTTTCCAAGTTATGATATACTCTTTCTTGGTAATTGTGCTTTACTGAGCTATTCTTTACACACACAAAGCTATTCCATAAATTATTTCATCATTTCCCAAATATTCTGGGAATATGTTATAATAATAATTATTATTATTATTAAACAACAGAAACAAAGGCAGAATATAAGGAAAAACAGCGGGATGACAGATTAAATAGATGGAAAACCAAAGCTTTACATGGACAACACTTGAAAAACATTGCAGGAAAATGCGATG
>JANHFT010009031.1:16580-31306 GCA_032467955.1 Pseudoxenodon macrops
TCTTCCTTGCCTTTCATTTCTAACATAAACATCTCAGAAACATTCTAATATCTTATGCATAATCATCTCATTGGCTGGTATATTTTTCAAGTTTCCAACATTGAGCGTAAACAATTTGTGCTGCTGTTACTATGTGTAAAATGATGTATCGGAGTTGTTTCTTTATTTTTTGACTAATTATTCCTAATAAAAATAGTTCCACTTTAAATTCAATTTGTTCTCCTGTTATCTCTTGCAGCCATCTCCTTATCTGTTCCCAATATTTCTTTGCTTTAGGGCATTGCCACTACATATGATAAAACGTTCCATCCTTATTTTTACACTTCCAGCAGTCCGGTTTTATATTTGTGTACATTTTAGCCAATCTCACTGGTGTTAAATGCCACCTATAAAGCATTTTGTATTGATTTTCTTTATATGCAGTCAACAATTGTTCTTGTCCTCTGGCAGATCTGTCCTCCAGGCTCCAGCTGTTCCTCTGCCTCACTGATGTCTACCTTCCTCTTTGCCTCCAACGCAGATACCTTGTCCAAACTTTCCCCAGCCCCCAGGACTGGCCCATGTTCCTCCCCAATCTCTTCACTGTCCGACTTTGCTGACAGGTCTGCTGGCCGCTGGTGGGCCACAACAAAAGGAAGGCAGCTGGAGCTAAATGTTTTCCCATCAGTTCATCCTGCTCATGGTCAACAATGCTAATATAATTAGTATTTTATTACTTCAGTAATACTAATACTTTTTCTCTACATCCATTTCTGTCCTCTATTATTCATTTATGGGAAGGGCTACGTGTGCAAGGGCATTCTACCTATAATGGAGTAACACTGCCAGGGAAGTGCTAGAAAAAAATGAGATATTAAAGGGTAAGGTGGGTGGGGCTTTCTTAAAAATATCTATTCAAGGGGTGTTGCAAACTAAAAATGTTTTTCCTACTGATGTGGAAAATAAGAAACCAGAAATAGATTGACTGACATAAATTTTCCATGAACAGAGCAAGATTATGTTTTTCTTCTTTGCCTGACAATGTATATCCAACCACCCTATTAGATGTTTAGACAGTATATACGATTTGTGTGTACCACCTGTCATATTCCATCTAAGCCTTTCTCCATCTGTTTTACAAATGAAAACAATTTCTGAGGACCAAACTTAAGATAGGATTTTGAAAAAAAAAAGTATCTTGTTCCTTTTAAACTTTTTCTGTATTGTTTGGGATTTTAGCTTGGGGAAAACATGAAAACAGCTCCTTATGTTTACTATTGGTCCTACTAATACATTCAACACCTGCCTCAAAATATTTTAAATCATGAAATTACACTTATATCTCTAAAAAATGTATTTATAAATCTACAGGACTACATAAATCTACATAGTTCTTAAATTTGACTCTTAAGGTAGAAGGAATATAAAATACTTACTAAATTGAATCAAAAATCAGGATGTAAGTGCACACATACAAATGCAACATAAAATCAGTCTATAATAGATATAATTCCAGTAAAACTAATGGAATCTAAGTTAGAAACAAGAAAGTAAATGAAAACTTTGATTCAAACAATGATTAACTAAAGGACTTTTGACAGTAAGACACATTTTTATGATACAGAATGCAAAATTTCCAATCATGTTATTATCTTTGAAATTGCCATGTTCTGTTCACTTCATGAAATCATTCATTTAGAATCAGATTAGGTCTTTCAGGAATTAAATGACATGCATCTCTTTTTAATCATGCAGAAAGAAAGAAAGAAAGAAAGAAAGAAAGAAAGAAAGAAAGAAAGAAAGAAAGAAAGAAAGAAAGAAAGAAAGAAAAGAAAAGAAAAGAAAGAAAAGAAAAGAAAGAAAGAAAGAAAGAAAGAAAGACATTATGCACAATTAGAAATTATCCAAAGGTAGATTTACTAATGTGTTCTTGAAATGCAATGACTAAAGAGGTGATATTAGGACATGTCAGGACAAGGAGTGAAGACTGATTCCTACAACAACATATCATTTTAAAAAATGCCTGAAGGACAGGAATAGTTTCTTTTAAAACTTGATTTGTAAACTACTTTGGAAATTTTTCAGTAGAGAACAATCAATCATATAAACTCATTCATATACAAGACCTTATTTACAATCATTTAAAAGATTTTATTTTAGAAGTGTTAATGAGAGGAATACATACATACACCCCAACACTTTTAAAATAAAACATAGAGATAATCCAACAAGTATAAAGGAATGATCCAGACTCAACTGGGCCGTATAAATTTGTGAATCTTTGTTCCATAAGACAGTATGATTGTCTTCATCTCAAGAAGGCAATATGATTTGCCTTGACACAGTATTTCATGCCACTTTGAAATGACTCTGGCTTTTACATAGAAGCTGCTAGAAAACTCCTGTCTTACCCTGCAGCATGAACCTCCATTTTTTTGTGACGCTGTCCACCAGTCACATATCTTTGGCTTTTAAGTTATATGAGAAAGCGGTGAGGAGATTCTTACCTTTCTCTGACAGCCAGAAGTATGCACAAAATCTGTGAAGCACAATAAAGCCAAGTGACCCTTGGAAGTGAGGGTACTCACTGCATTACTTTGTGAAGCAGCTTCGAGAGGGTGCTTCAATCAAATCTTCATCGCAGCAAAACACCTTTTGAAAATTTGCACAGCTCTATTATCAATCATGGGCAAGGGTTTTGGCACAGCCATGAATGTTCATCAACAGATATGTCACCATAAAATGGGTTTATTGAAAGTCATCCATTGAATTCAGATGATTTTATTTTAATACTGCTGTCTCTGGAACACTGTGATCTACTTGAGAAGCGACTTTCAGTGCTGCGGCTGTCAGCGTTCCAAATATCATCCCTGAACAAATCAGACTGTGTTCTTTTGTCTTCTTCTAGACTTTACTCTGTGGGTCACTGAGAAAACAGAAATTTTGAATCCTTGTTTCAATATGGGATGTAGTATGCTGTATCTAAGTAGATAGCTGTGTTGGTAGAATGATATCAAAAGAGAAAGTGAAAAAAGATGGATGCAATCCATAGTTTTTCTAACATACTTGTGTAGATAAAGGTTTTCGGTTTTCTTTCAAAGTTGGTATTTACCTTTACCACTACCATAATGATGCACAATTTACATAAACCACCAAATTTTGTCTGCATAATCCAATTATTTTGTCAAAACAGCCAAAAAGTGTTGTGTCTTTTGTATTTGTGGCATGTTTTATATACAAAAACTCTTACAACAATGGCACAATGGTCCTTTGGTAATTTCCCTTACAGTGTGTGTGTGTGTGTGTGTGTGTGTGTGTAATCGGTTCCTAATACATGAAATTTATCTGTGGAAACTGTTGCATTTTTCCAATTCCACTTCTGTAAAAACTTTATTTTGCATTATAAATCAATATTGATCTGCTAGTTTCTGTTTTATTATTTCTGATTCTGGGTGTTGTTCTTTCCAGAACTCTTGGATTTTTCTCAGATATCCTCTTTTCATTGACTTGATTTGTAACAGAAAGTATTATTTATTTGTTTTTATTTGTATATTTGTAATGGGTAAGCAACTTTTCCTCCAATAGTTATGTAGCTGCTAGTCTTGGTTGTTCAGTCAACAGTCCTGTGTCCTCTGTCCTGTAGCCCCCTTCTTGCCAGATATTCAGGAATTCCAATACTACATGGTTGTTATTGACCTAGTTGTTCAGCAATCTGGTATACGTTACTGTAAGTTATGTCTCACAATATTGCTGATGGGAAAAACATCCTTCATTTGATTCCTTTGATGAGACCTGTCCAGCATAGTTGAACCTATGGCATAGCTTTCATCTTTCTCAGAATACACAAATCCCACAACCATGTGACTTATTATTATCATATACACAAAAAAGGTGACAACACAGTTTCAGTTCTTTAGCTAGTGTGCTCTTCATATTCATCAACATTTCCCCAAGAATGTAGGAATATTGTAATGTTTTGGCATAGTATATGTGCAGATTCAAGCTTGTAAATTTGTAATTTACAGATGGAAATTTGTCAATGCACAAATTTTCAAAGTGCCATCCAATATTTTTTTAGTATGGCACCCAGTGTTCTGATAACCATTGGGACCACTACAGCTGGTATGTGCCATAATTTTTCAATTTTGATTTT
This sequence comes from Pseudoxenodon macrops, assembly GCA_032467955.1. NCBI lineage: Eukaryota > Metazoa > Chordata > Lepidosauria > Squamata > Pseudoxenodontidae > Pseudoxenodon > Pseudoxenodon macrops. The sequence continues at coordinate 20,713 of JANHFT010009031.1, forward strand.
CAGAACATGATATTTTATGATATTCTCCAATTCTTTGTCTTCTATTGTACTATCACTTGGTATTGCCACATTAATTATCCACGCTTTCTTTTATTTAACCACAGTTAAATTGGGTGTGTTTTGGATCCATGACTTTATCAATTTGTATTCACTATTACTACATTATTTGAATCATGATTAGAAGGAAAATGAAACCCTTACCATAACTCTATATGTCCACTCTCTAGATATTCAAGGACATAGCCTTGAAGAAAATCTTCAGAAACTGTTGTGAAAATAAAAAAGTATTCTTTAAGTCATGAGAAGGGAGAGAGTATTAAGAAAAGATTCTGGATAATTCTTCTTCTGGGGGCAGAAGAAGGAACAGAGAAGAAGTACAATCAGACATACAAGATTGTCTGCAAAGTATAGTTCTGGTCATCCTGTAAAGTTTGTTTCCTGATTTGATTGACCTTAAAGGATAGATAATGGACTGCTATTTTCTGTAACATAATATTATAATGAATTCAATATGGTCATGGGAATTTATCTAAATCAGGCAGGTTTTTTTTTTTTTAATGCAGCTCAGCTACAGGCTTGGTTATGAGAATGACACAGGTTTGGACAACACAACTGGCAATTGACACCAACATTTCCTGTCAGGTTGTTGTTTCATCTCCCTCATAAACTTTGCTGTATCGCAAGCAGAGGTTAAAAAAGGAGAAGAGAAACTGTTCTGCCAATGATATCAAATTAGATTACTTTTTTTCTAAACAGGATGGTTTCTTTTATTGTATTTCTGGTTATTCGAGTAATTTGTATAATATAATGTCCTGATACCTTGTTGAATGATAGGCATAACCTAAAACTGGCACACTCATAATTATTGCAAATACGTATTTCCATTGTAACTGTGTTTCTATTGTCACAATATGGTTTTTCTCTTTCTCTCCCTCCCACTTCTTACTATCAATGTGTCAAAATAAGATATTTTTGTTGTTATTTTATTTTATTTCTTTTTTTTCCATTGAACTGGCTGTGATGGCATCAAGATAGAAATAATTATGATAGGTTTACAAGTGATTAGGTCAAATAAGAGAGTGTGAATGATGTTTTAAAGTATAACTGACATTCTCTGTTAGTGAACAGTTGGAAATTATGTCACGGATGTTTATGCTCTCTTTTTGCTCCAAGGCACTCAAAGTATAGTATATGTGATTATTTCCTGTCATCTATCTCATCCTTACATCTTCATAAGGCCATATAGCATGGGAGCCAGGCACAAAGCATTCCATGACTTCTGAGGTAATCTCTCAGTAATCACTTCAGGTCATTCTTAACACCTCATACACATTCTAGAAAGAGTAAAAAACATACACCCTTCCCAAATATCAGAGGAGTTCAGAAGCAACAGTAAACTGAGTAGTTATTGTTATTGTCTCTCAATATATTAGGTAGTTTTTTCAAAGACACAGATTCTTAAATTTAAAGCAAGGTGTTTTTTATCTTGCTTGAATCAATAATCTTTTTCTACTTTTTTTGTTTTATTTTAGGGATAGGGGCAGCTTAGAAAGGAAACTCTGAACAATTCACCATTAACCCGCTTACTTTGCTTTAATTTGTAATAGGAGGTTTGAATCCAGGATGTCATCCCATGCACAGTGTATGATCCTTGAGCTTCAAACAAATAATCAGTGATTCAACTACTTTAACACTCTAAAGATTTGCCACTGCAATATAATCTCAGTGGGTTTTAAAATCCTACTGTGAATGAAATCCTCTCCCTTCTTGTGCTTCTCATATCAGCTCACATTCTTTGAATCGTTTCAACAAATAGTTTTTTTGTGTAAGTCCAAAGCCTTGTCCATCCATTCTAAAACAACTTTGATACAATCTTTGTAAGATCCTTTTCCTTTCCTGTCATTTATGATATTTCTTCAATGAAATAAAAGGGGAATAATTTCAACATTATAATAAGAAAAATTGCAACAGAGTAAACATCACATAAATAAGTAATATCCTATTGGTTTTTTTTTTCAGTTCATCTGTATTGTGAAAAATGTTACTCCTGTGTTAACATGACAACAGCTCTACAAAAGTGATTTTTGTGTCAGAAAATAAGTTTTGTTCCCCATACACCTTTTTTATATCTGGGATGTTTTAAAACAAATAATCTATTCCCCTATCTTACATTCCAAAGCACACCCAATGATTTCATTACAGTACAAAATAAGATCAATGCATAATTTCTTGCACATTCGCCTGACAGTGGCCTGAAGTCTGGGTAATTGTTACTGATCTAGTAAAGAGATTAAGTGCATTATTGAGGACACACACACACACACACACACACAACACACACACACACACACACACAGCATATATCACAAACAAAGAGACCTGCACAAGACCTGGTTAAATTAAATAAAATAACTCTGAGTTCAATAATGCATTTAATCTCTTTACTAGATCAGCTTTCTGTAGGTAAACTATCAGGCTGTTAACTACATCTTCACTTAACATTACTAGAGCTTGGGAAAAACATTGTTGATGCATAAAGAAGATATGCTCACATATTTGCACATACTTATTCAAATTACGAAACTGCCTTTCTCATTTTATTTCTTTTGATATTTTTGAGAAAAAAACCTGGAAGAAATCATAATAATAAAGTCCTCAATCTAAACAAATATGAATAGAAACAAAGAATAACCAAGCATCTAGAATGGCACAGAAACCACAGAATAAAGTTGCCTGCATTGAAGTTTGTTCCGAAGAAACAGCTAATACATTTATTAAAAGATGTCAATACTGTTATATCAAATACAAGCACCAACTTACTAAGACAAACTAAGATACAGCACAGTTATATTGTAACTGAATATCCTAGATGCACAATCAACAAATAAGAAATAAAGTCAAACAGTGTGCCACAAAAATGAAACATCACATTGGAAAATAAGATCAGCATGCTAAGATCAGATGGAAGCAAGCTAGAACACCTAAATGTAAAGAAGCTGAAAAACAAGAACTTAAGCAGAGGTTTTGGGTAGGATGACCACAAAAATAATGACAATGAATCATGTTATGTAGTAATGTTGACTCTACTTATCAAACAGGATAGGTAGACATGGAATGTTGCAAGTTCACCCGACAGTTGAAGAAGAAAAGAGGGCATCAGAAGAATATCTGAATTGAAGATGCACTGAAGCTAGTATAATATGAAGGCGTACCAAATACTGTAGACATATTAGCAGGAAAACTGAAGAAAGAGACAGAAGAGCTCATTCTGGCTGCAGAAGACCAAGCCTTAAGAGCAAATGCATACAAAGTCAGAATGGAAAAGATAGCAACATATAGCAAATCCACACACACACACACCCCGGCAAAGGAACAGGGGACCACCTAGAATATCACATAGACTTGTGTGACTTTTCTCTTTTTCTCACAACGAAAGATATTTTTCAAGACATTCTCTTCTTTTTGAATGGAACAAAACTAATCCTTTCATGCATGGCTAGCCAGTCTGCAGGCAGTTTTAACGATCTTCACAAAAATCCTTTCTGGACAATAGATCTCAATATGTGAAGTACTGTGAATAGCACTGTCCTTACAGGTAAGACAGAAGTATCTGAGTTGCAGGCAATGTACTGATCAAGACTGGCTCTTTGGTGATATTCCCCTAGAAGGGGAAACTTCTTACTGTTCTTGTACTAAAATCTACATATACCCATATAGATTGTAGAATCACCATTTCTCAGAAGCTGCATAATGGCTTGATATTTATACTGGACCAGAAGTGTTCGGACCAGTCCTACCGAGTAGGTAGTAGGCTGCTGGTGATGTCACAGAGCCGATTCTGGTCCATGGATGCTGCCATGTCTTTTTTAATTTTTTTATTGGGAAAAAAAGTTTTTTTAAAAATTTGTTTCATTTTTTTCTTTCTTCTGCACATGCACAGAAGCCGAGTGTCCGGCACTGTGCATGCGTCGCCATCTTGCTTTATTCTTTTTTTTTGGGGGGGGGAATTGTTCGGAGTTTTTTTCTACTGCACATGGGCAAGCCCATGAGGCACGCCCACGCGGCGCAGGAGACAGTGAGCCAGCGGCGAGGTAAGTTAGAACCCACCTGTGTACTTGACTATCCCCATACTTAGCTTGAGGTTTTTTTCAATATTGATTTCTTGGCTTATTTTCTAGTTGAAATGCCCTGTCCAGAAATATATTCCATTTACACTTGAAACATATTATAGGTTTATGTATCAGGTTTGAACTTTTGTATGTCATATTAATCCAAAACATCTGTTATTATATATGCCACAAAAGTACAAAAGGGTTGTGATATAATGGAATACCCCCCCTTTTTTTTTTGACAAAATCATTGGATTCAGCAGTCAGCTCTGAGCATAGATCATTAGTTTCTGAAGTAATATTGTTACAGTACAAATGCACAAGAATGGTTTTCAGTGATTATTTTATTTATTTCTTCCTTTTGTTACCACATGAGACTTTTTAAATGATCAACAACTTTGATTTATAAGGTATTAGATGTTCCATTTAAGAGAAATATGGATAATCATGTAAATAATGTGCGGTGTCTCAACTAGTTATCATTGACTTTGAAAAATAAAAATTCAAACAGCTTTATATATTCTAAGTGGCAGTTGCTAAAACAGTCTTGGCTGTTTATTTTGGCTTCACATCTCAGGAATATATATTTGAACAGAAAATTAGAATAATTTTGTAATTATGTTCTAAACTTCAGCTAGTGGGCTTGCTGAAGATATAGAAGTAGTATAAGAACTAACCTGTGATCTGGGTTAGGAGTTTGATTTGCATTTGTGTATCTCACTGCAAAGTATAATTTTAGAAATCAGTAAGAAAATTCAAAAGCATACAAACAATTACATAGCTTTCAGAGTGGTCTCTTACGAGGAGAAAACAGAGGTGAACTATTCTTTTTGCCTAAGTAAGTGAAACAATTTACAAAATTACTGATGTTTTACCAAAGATGTTGGAAAAGATTATCTGAAGTAATAACAACACTGAATACAATATTAACCATATCATAACATGCCATTATTTCCCCTTTTCTGATAAACTAAAGTGAATCAAGTATGACTTAAATGAGTGTGTCAGTGTTCCAAATAGCATCCAGAATTAAATCAGAGTCCAAGGCAAAGTATTGCTCAAAGTTCCAATTTATTACGAAAGCCATCTTGGCACATCTGCGGGAAACCAAAATCTGAAGCTTCCTGGTTTTCCCCACCCATTTGAAAGATCTTGCCCCCACAACTGCAAGTCCATCACATGGTCCAATCTTCTACTGTCATGCTGGCAACTTCACCCATCCAGTTCCGGTCAGGTGCAGAGACAAAAGATGACCTTGGCTTTCTAGAAAGAATCTTGTTATGGCTACATATCATCAACTTCGTACAATCCCCCTTCCCATCTTCCCACAACAGAAAATGCAGATAGAATAATAGAAAGTATGGCAGGCCAAAGATGGCTGCAGGCCTGACAGAGTGCTCCAATTTAATTGTTACATTTGAAAGCACAATGAAATTATTGTTCAATAATGGTATGTGCTGCAACAACATTAAAAGCAAACTAAAAGTATTCATTGTTGGTCTGTCTTATAATTAACTATAAGAAAAGTGTCTAACCTAAGAAACCAGGAGACTATGAGTTCTAATCCTGCTTTAGCCATAAAACCAGCAGGGTGATCTTGGGCCAGTCACTGTATTTTAGCCAAACCTACTTCAGGGTTGTTATTGTGGCAAAAATAGAAGGAACGTGCATTGGTATGTTCACTGCATTGAGTAATAAAGGCAGGATGCAAATAAATACATAAAATTAAAAGTATAACAACAAGACTTCACAAATTTATTTGAAGTTCATGCTGCCAAATTTCCTTCAGCATATCATAAACAATGTAAGCCTTGAAGAACATTTAAATGTAAGCCTTTAAATCATGAATTATATCTCAATAATGTTCATTGTTGCAGTGTCATGTAATTTGAAAATATTTTTCAAGGTAAAGCCTAAACAATGGTTAATTTCTATCCTTCTGGCATGCTCATCTTGAAAAACAAAGCAAGATGTAAGTGATTATTTTCTCATGGCACAAGACATAATCTAAATACATATACAGTATAGCATTGGAAAATGTACCAGGGCAGAGATTTTTAAAAATAGATTTCTTTTATGAAATGAAAATGAAAAAGGAAGAAACCTAGATTAAAATACACCATTATTCATAGAAACACCAGAATATTTGAAAATGCTAGTGTAAGAATGATCACACAGTCTTACAGGAACTAAGCTGCTTGACAAACCTCTTTATATAACACTACAAGTATTTTTTTTGAAACTAAAGAATATTCTTAATTTCCAGGGTTGAGCAATGTTTATCATTATCCATACAGTTTTACACTATCAAATTGAAGAGATTTTCAAAATAAATTAACCTTTCTGGTACCATAATAATACACTTTTCAGCTTAGTCCAAAATGGTTTATCCTTGATACTTAACATTTTATAACTCATTTATGCCAAGACAACATTTTATATGTGTGTGTGTATGTGTGTGTCTAGCTAAATGGAAAATACTGTTTTTCTGCTGTAGTCCTATTTTTACTGAAAGAATAATCTGAGCTACTGAACAGTCAATTTCTATTCATTACAATAAAAAATTAAATAAAATTGAAATAACTTTGATTAGTCAACCAAGATCTAGTTGAACAACCTGGATTCAATATCTATTGGTTTACACCTAAATTCTCTGGGATTGAATTCTCAAAAGACATGCATGCATTGAAATACTTGGGGTTTTTTCTCCAAGTAAATTATAAAGAGACTCATTTCTTCTTTCATATCTTTAACCATAATATCTACAAAAAGGATAGCATTATTCCCAGCCAATCTAGTTCACTCCAGATAGTAAGGAAAATGGGAACTGTCATCCAGTATCTTTTGAAGGAATCACTTTATTGATTCTGTGCCAATTATTTCACTAAATATTATTCATCTCTTCCTTGGAGTATCATGCATGAATAAGATGAAAGTTCTTGAGGGATTAGTTGGTTGTTTTGGGGCATAGTTTCAGGGAATCATATGGTGGATCTAGTCATAGTATTGCCAATATGGGAAGAGAAGAGAAACGGGGTGGAAGTATATGAAATCTGAAAGTGAGAAACAGGTTTGTTCTGGTTGCTTTCTGGATTTTTTTAAAGCGTTAAAGTAATGTCATCATCAGATGAAAATATTAAGCTTCAATACAGCATGAAGTGTTTGGAGAGAAAATACATTTTGAGAATCAAATGAACTGTAGGGTCCTTAAAGGCCTTTTTATCACTTGTGCATCTACAGCCAGACTTCAAACAGTTCTATTATGTTATACCTGTAGTGAAAAGCAATTCATAAACCTTAAGATGACTTAAGGTTTGTAGTAGTCAAAGTAAAAATAAAAATTCTTGGTTTTACCAATTACCAAACAAATCCATATTTCGTTTTTCAGTAGTAAGCTAAAGTTTTATGATACTGTTGACTAGCTGCTGCTGCTGCTGCTGCTGCTAGATCATACATCATTAAGAGATTAATTTGATGTTACATTATGATAAACAGATTAAACAGGAAAAGAAGGTGGCCTACAAGAATTGGTATGCACAGAAAATTGTCAAAGCAGGTGACAGCTGAACACTATTAGTCAATGAAGCAGAAGTAGATGTTTTTCTGGAACTCTCTAGCCTTCTCCATGATCCAGCCCATGTTGGCAATTTGATCTCTAGTTCCTCTGCCTCTTTGAAATCCATAAATAAAAAATATAAATTACATAAAAATAAAAATATAAAAACCATAAATCATACTAGAATACTAATTAAACAATTTAAATTGTAAGATACAAGCAATAAAGTTATAGTAATAAGAAGATAAGGTGATGGGTAATAGGGAAGATGAGAATAATGATGGTAATATTTCCTTTCTAGATAGTTTTACTGTGTTGTAGGAGTTAGTTGTTTAGAAGAATGATGGCAGGGTGAAAAAACTGTCCTTGTGTCTAGTTGTTCTAATGTGCAGTGCCTTATAGTGTCATTTTGAGGGTAGAGGATTGAAAAACGTTATGTCCAGGATGTGAGGGTCTGTAGATATTTTCACAGCCCTCTTTATGGCTTGTGCAATATACAGGTCCTCAATGAAAGGCAGATTGTTTTTTCTGCAGTTCTAATTATCTGTTGAAGTCTGTGTTTGTCTTGATTGGTTGCAGTGCCAAACTACACAGTTATAGAGGTGCAGATGACAGACTCAATAATTCTTCTGTAGAACTGTGTCAGCATCTCCTTGGGAAGTCTGAGTTTTCTGAATTGGTACAGGAAGAACATTCTTTGTTGTGCTTTTTTGATGACCTATTTGATCTTAGGTGTCCATTTTAAGTCCTGAGATATTATAGAACCTAGAAATGTGAAGATCTCTACTGTTTATACTGTGTTGTCTAGTATTGTAAGAGCTGGTAGTATAGGATGGTTTCTCCTAAAATCTACCATCATTTCTATGGTTTTTAGTGTGTTTAGTTTAAGATTGTTCTGGTCACACCACAAAGCGAATTGTTCAACCTGCCATCTGTATGCAGATTCAGAACTTGTACAAACAACTGGACATGAAAGAAAGCAAGAAAAACATCTACAAATTACAAAAGCACACACCAAGGAAGGGCAAGCTATTGAACACTATGCATGTGTGAAAAATAAAGATAGCCAGTGACTGCAAGACAAATACAAAATGCGTAAATGCTGGCAGAAGCACTTCAGTGAAATCACTAACATTGAATTTCCACACCATTGTGGAAATGATTGTCTATGATAAAACAATTCCTGTTTTATCAAAGAAAATACTAAAAACAAAATGGTAAAACAAACAAACAAAATGAAATAAAACAAAAATATACATTCCACCCTAATAAAAATGGGGAAAAAATAGTGTACAAAAAAGGAGTAAAAAGTGGACAATTAAATTTAACATTTAACATGTAGGACGCAGTCAATTCCTGAAAGCTTACTCAATGCTGGCCTAGTCACACACATTTTTCTAGAAGAGTTTATTTATTTATTTATTTATTTATTTATTTATTTATTTATTTATTTATTTATTTATTTATTTATTTATTTCATCAAGCGTATATGTGATTACAAAGTATAAACATGACTGTGAATACATAAAATGCATAAGCATGGTTATGAGTACATGAGATGGCTATGAATACATGGAGACATCAGGACAGGGATGGTAGGCACGCTGGTGTGCTTATGCATGCCCTTACAGACCTCTTAGGTATGGGGTGAGGTCAACGGTAGATGGTCTAAGGTTAAAATTTTGGGGGTTTGGGGAAGAAACCACAGAGTCAAGTAGTGCATTCCAGGCATTGACTTACTCTGTTACTGAAGTTGTATTTTTTGCAATCAAGTTTGGAGCAGTTTACATTAAGTTTGTATCTATTTTGCGCTCGCATGTGCAGAAGCCGAGTTTCCAGCGCTGTGCATGCATTGCCATCTTGTTTTCGACCTTTTTTTAAAAACTTTCGGGGCTTTTTTCTACTGTGCAAGCATGCATGTGCAAGGTGCGCCCATGCGAGCAAGGCACACACACACAGCACAGCAGGCAGAGAACCGGGGGCAAGGTAAGTTAGAACCCACCCCTGGATCAAAGACAGCGTAGTTCTAAATTTTTTAGGCCCAAAATTTCAAGTCTGCTGGCAAATTTAATGGCAAATTTACTGTATTTTTCAGAGTATAAGATGCACCTTTTCCCCCCCAAAAAAGAGGATGAAAATCTGGGTGTATCTTATACTCCGAATGTACTCCCAGCTCTCAAACAGAAGTTTCAGAGGCTGAAAAAAGCCTCAAATGGAGCTTCAGGGAAAAAAAGCAAGCTGGAGAGCTCACAAGCAATGAACCTGTTGCTAAAATTCACCTCTGGGAACAGCTGATTGGGGGTATTCCAAGAGACCGATCCACCCGCCAATCAGCTTTTTTCTTATTTTCCTCCCCAAAAACTAAGTTGTGTCTTATACTCTGGTGCTGGCCAACCAACAAAGGCATTGAATGCTGTTTACATACAATGGAGATGCACATGCTTCGTTGGTCATTAGGTGTTTCTTTTCATTGACCATGCCAGCAATGTCATAGTATAGCAGCAAATGGTCATTGTGCCAATACTTGAAAAAATGCAGAAGAAACACCTACAGCGATATGGGCATTTCCTATGAGCAGTATACTGTTGTCTGCATCACTTTCCATTTAACACGAGTAAGCACCTGCATGGAAAGCCAAAATAAAAATGGCAAGACAGCATAAATGCAGAAGTGAAAATTGCTCAGCTGGACCTTGATGCTGCATTTGATTGTGCAATATAGCAATAGCATTTAGACATATACCGCTTCACAGTGCTTTTTACAGCCCTCTCTAAGCAGTTTACAGAGTCAGCATATTGCCCCCAATAATCTGGGTCCTCATTTTACCGACCTCAGAAGGATGGACGGCTGAGTCAACCTTGAGTCTGGTGAGATTCGATCTGCCAAACTGCTAGCAGCCGGTGATCAGCAGAAGTAGCCTGCAGTTCTG
>JANHFT010009034.1:0-13076 GCA_032467955.1 Pseudoxenodon macrops
GGAAGCCATGCGGTTCTACCAGCTCCGTTTCTACCAGCAGGATTCAGTCCTAAGAGCAAGGTAAGCAAGCTGGAGAGAGGGGGGGGGGGCAGATGCAGAAGAAGAAAAAACCTGGAAAAAATTCAAAAAAAAAAAATTCCCCAAAAAAATCCACAAAAAAGATGGTGGCCTCCAGGGAACAGAACCGGAGTTGATCTGTGCTGGGTGGTGGTGTGAGTGTGCATGCGTGCAGATAGCAATTTGTATGTGTTAATATTGCAATTGCAAAAGAAGGCAAGGAAGGGATATTGACTGTCATGTAAAGTTCAGTTACAACATTTCCAATTTGAGGAAATAACACAATGGTTTAAATGGAGCATTTGGTTACACTGGGGATATAATGAACTCCAGAATTTTTCAAACCGTCGGTTTCACACTTCAGATTGAAATTCATAGAATAAAGCAAACTTCCTAGGGAGATTGCAAAACTGACAAGAAAAATCTAGACTACTCAATTCTATCTTAAATCGGGAATAAGGCTGCTAAGCCAACTTTTATTTAAACATAAACAGAAAACATAGTGAAATAGGATTCAACAGCTTACAGCAGGGATGTCCAACCTTGGCAACTTTAAAACTTGCGGATTTCAACTCCCAGAATTTGTCAGTCAGCCATATTAGCTGAGGAATTCTGGAGTTGAAGTCCAGAGTCTTATAGTTGCCAAGGTTGGACACCTCTGGCTTAGTGTGACTATTGGGCAGACAGAAATTACTGAAAAAGGATTGATATGCTTAAACTGAATCATCAGTGGAATATACCAGAATAGTGGTAGCACTAAAGGCTCACGGACAAAAAAACACTCTTAAACTCTCCATTGATATTTATTTTTCTTACATTTTTTTGTATTTTTCCTAGCTCTTTTCCATCAAAATGTGACACTCCTTTGATCCATTATCTCTCTCTTTTACAATTCTCTTCTAGAATTTACTTTCCAGGAGTGATTTATAGGCAAGACTGGTGGAGAAACTAGAACAGATTTCTGCTAGCTTTTGGAAATTGGATCAGTTGGTAAGAACAGGCTCTGGAGCAGGCTGTTTTACTCACATGTTTGGCAGTGAAGCTGATGAGTACTCAAAATAGGATTGACCCTTCAACATATCTCTCTCTGGTATGTGCCAGCCAATTAAGAGAACTGAAGCAACTATCCATTAAAATAAATGCATTTTCTTGTAATGGTAAAGAAGTAGAAGAAATTTTAAGAGTCCACACTTAGTACAAAAAGCCTGTATGTTAAGCAGTTCTATAAATAGGTGATTTATAAACTAGCCAAAACTCTTTACATTTTACTGAAAACATTTTGTTGAACATTTTTGTCTCTGAAATAGTTACAGATTTAATACTAGCAGAAATGAAATACAATGACAGAATAAACAGATTTTACTGAGCCATAATATCCTTGTTTGGTTTTAGCTTAGAAGTGTGTGGAACTAACCATTCCAGTTTGTAAATCTGGGTTCATTATTTTGCATATATTAATACAAACAATTGTCTTTATGAATGACCCTTGTAAGGCAATCACATTCCCTCCCCAGAGTCTTGTATTAATCCAACAAGATAAATCAATCCAACTTGTAAGGGTTTAATCTTAATTAGCACATAATCTATTAGCTCTTGAACCAGCAGGAAAAAAACAGGCCAACTTAAAATTTACTTCCCCTGTGCTGATTCCTACTCTGCCTTTTTGAGGTTGATGTGTTAGAGAACAGAATGTAAAAGAATGGGTGGTTTCCTACCATTTTATTAGCCAAATAAATTTGTCACCAATTGCTACCAACTGGAGAGAAAGCAACCACCAATTGCTACCAACTGGAGAGATTGGAGTTTGAAAGCAAGCTATGACAGTACTAGACAGATTGCTAAACTCTTGCCCGACTTCTGCAGAAGTACAGTCAAAAGGAACTCAACTAACAGATGACCAGTAATGAAAAAGGAGCTTCATAGTGATGTGGTGAAGAGGGCTGGGCAGTTCCCCTATCAGACAGCTGCTCTTCAGCATCTTTTGAATATAGGTTTAAAACTCTGTACCATGAAACTTCTCTGCTACTTTATCAGCCAGCCCCCTTCCATCACTATCACGATCACATCAGGGGTGGGTTCCACTTCCCTTCCCTGCTGATTCGGGGTTGCGCCGGAAATGCATGCTTTGCACGCGCCTCTCGCATCCAGATTAAAATAGTCTGTGCATGCACAGAGGGTTATTTTCAAGTAAATTTTGCTCCAGAGGACCTATTTCAAGCTGGAGGACTGGTTCGGGGGCGTGTCCAGCTGGCCATCGCTGCTGGTTTGGTGAACGGGGAAATTTCTGCTATTGATTCTAGCGAACCGGTCCAAACCGGCAGAAACCCACCACTGGATCACATACCTCTGCTATTTGGGCCAATCCATTTTACAGAATTCCAGCATGCTGGCTCAGGAATTCTAAGAACTGAGGTCTACTTATCTTAAAATTTGCCAAGTTTGAAAAACACTACTAGATGGAATACATGAATTTGAGAAGCTTGATAGCAACGGCATGTGCAGGCTCTTGCTGCCTACATACATCACAGTGCATTTATGAAAGAGGTGAGACTTGCCTCAGCACCGTTGCTTATTTACATGACCTTCATTGCCTTTTGTTGGAAGAAAGGTGGCTAAAAACTGGAAAATGAAGGTATTTTAAGGTTTACAAGTGTTAATAGAACAACTACATTGTTCGATACATTGTCTGTTGCTAAGGTTTAAGGTTAGTCAGAACAACTATGACTGTATATAAGAGTATACTTCTGCCTACTTTGTTTTATGGAAGTGACTGTGGGAAATGTTTAGAAAAACATAAAAATAAGTTTAACAATGGAAACTGGATGCTTAAGTAATAGCATGCTGTTATATGCACAGTCAGTTTGGTGTAGTGGTTAAGGCATCAGGCAAGAAAGCAGAAGACCATGAGTTCTTCTTCTGCCTTAGGCACACAGCCAGCTAGATGTTCTTGGGCCAGTAAATTTCTCTCAGCTTCAGGAAGTGGGCAGTGACAAACCATGTCTGAAATCTTGCCCAGAAAACTGCAGGGATTATTCTAGGTAGTCAAAAAGTAACATGCAAGTAGCACATAACATGCTGCTTTATGCAAGAAATAGAGGGGTTGTTTTTTGTGTGTGTGTGGGGGGCTTCAAATCAGTCAAGCAATTATACTACTGGTTTCCTCTTGTCTTTCCCAAATAATTGTTTAAATAGAACTTAACATGATTCAGATAAATATAATTTACCATGTGCACATTAACCCATGCTAATATAGAAGTGAAATGCCAAGTTAGAATTCTGCAAAAAAAAAAAAAATTAGTGTCATGAGACAACTCACATGATGATAGTTCTACAAAGAATGTGTGTATCTCTTTATTATATAATGATTGCAATGGCAATAATAAATGTATTTCAACATTTATAGTTCAAATTGATCCCCTTGTGATTTAGATAGAGAAAGTAGAAATCCGGAATATTATTGTTTGCCGTATCTTCAGATTTTAAGTGATTCATTAACTGATTGGACCTTTAACAAATATTTATGGATCTTACCCTCCTTCATCCAAATGTACTATATGATATTCTCCAATTTGTTGGGAAGTACATTTTTGTTTTAATAGCCCATGTCTGTTTGAATAACAGGCTAGATAAATGTTTCAGACAAAAAAAAAACCAATGCTATGTGGAAAACTTGTTTTGGTTGACATTCAAAGCATAGTTACATGGAAACAAGATCCACTGATCTCCATGGAACTAACCTCTGGGTAAACATGCCTAGAATAGTATATTAATCCACCCTGTTTCCTTTACTGCTATCTGTTTTACAGTGCATTCAGCTATGTTTAGTAGGAACACTTCTAGGAAGGAAGGATTGCAGTGTTGAAGTCAATTCTATATTCAAAGCTATGAGTCTATATTCAAAGCTACAACACAGGAAATATTATGGCTCCCGTGTTACTCCAATAACTCTTGATAAAAGTGGATCTTATAGATAGAATTTATTTACTTATTAAATGTATATACCATACATCTCACTGTCAAGCAACTCTGAGCTCTGGAATTCAGGGAATTATTGGTTTTATTAATGTATTATTAATTTTATTTTTTTAGTAGAATCTTTGCTGCTAAGAACATTCTGAATTAAAAATACCCTAAATAAGTGAATTAATGTATATCATTCTTTCTATACACCCATCATCTTTTTATACAAAGGTTTATTATTGTATAGAACCCCTTCAGATACTTCCAGATAAGATTTTCACCATGCAATTGTTCTGCTTTAGAAAAAGTAGTATTTTACCAGAGAGTAGGAATTCCAGATGTAGAGATTCAGTTTCAATCTGAAATGGCTCTGTTTTTCTTTTTATCTATCATGTGGTATTTTTTTAAATATTGAAAATAATTGTGAGGGATAACATGTGCTTATAGCTATTTAAAGATATGATATGACAATTTTTTTGGAAACCTGTTTACATTTTAAAAGAAAAAATATATTTTTAGATAATTTAGAAATGAATGCCATAATTACCTTGCTATAATAATTTCAGTATTGTACCAGATATATCTTGTTATGCTTTATGGTTCCTATTTCCCTAAGGGGGACAGAAAGATGGTGCCTTCATATACTTTCACTTGACTAGGTGGATGCCTAATGTTGCTTAACAATATCAGCATCTCAACATCTTCCTCTGGAACAATCCGGTTTCAGAATTAAGATGATTAAAACATGCAGTTTAACTATAGGGTCAGGTTATGAACAATTTACAGCCATCAGATTTCCTTCATACTTTTCACATTATCTTACTCATTGGGACACAAGTTTCCTGTGTTGCGCCACAGGAAACATTGCACAAATTAGGCACTAACCACTTACCCATTTCTGATTGTTTGCAACAGTTAAAGGAACTATGCCTGAATAAAGGCAGGACATGATCTAACCAAACTTCACACCAATGTTTCATTCAAAGAGGTTTATAATGCTATTTATGCATGTCTACTCTATAATAAATTTTATAATGTCCAGAGAGTGGGTATAGATTAAACTCTGTGTTTAACCATCCTAGGGAAATA
Source organism: Pseudoxenodon macrops (assembly GCA_032467955.1). Taxonomy (NCBI): domain Eukaryota; kingdom Metazoa; phylum Chordata; class Lepidosauria; order Squamata; family Pseudoxenodontidae; genus Pseudoxenodon; species Pseudoxenodon macrops. The sequence goes on from JANHFT010009034.1 coordinate 5,107, forward strand.
AGTGGGATATGACTGAAATTATAGCAAGGTTGCTGTGTTTTGGGCAACAATATTGGAAATTCGGTAGCGTAACCACTGCCTTACATGATATCATACTCCCTGCCCCCACCCATTTATTGCATTTATATTTGTGAAGGAGAGAAAAAAGAATGCTGCTGTTGACTACAATTCAAAAGGTTCTTATTTGGAGTAAATGCTCAGTGGATACTTACTTCATTTGTTTGTTTGTTTGTTTGTTTGTTTGTTTGTTCAATTTTTGTTCCGCCCATCTCCCCTATAAGGTGGATTTTGGAGATAATATATATTTCTATACTGCCTTGATGTATTGCTTGAGAAAGATGGTAATAGTCTGTGATAACTGAACCAATCAACATAAGAAAAAAATTGCAGAGAACAGTCTGATTGTTTTTGATATATACTGCTAACTCACTTGGATTTTAAAACATTTCTCTTTCTAAGCAAGAAAACAGCTACATGCATCGAAGGAATTCTATCTTTGAGAGCCATTTGAAGGCTATTCTTCCTTTAGCCCTCAAGAATGTTATCCTTGCATGACTGCATTACTTCTGAACAATTCCGTTCGGTCAGCGGATGTCAAGATACCAATGTCATAACCAGGGCATAAGTATTTATAGATTAAGAATAAGAATAGTGAATCAGTTACAAAAGTAAGTATGGAATCAGAGTGTTTCTTTTCAGATAATCCCAATGATCTGATCTTGAAACAGGATTGGGGAAGCTGTGAAGATCTTGCTACCAGACAATCATTTATATAATCTGTCTTTTAGTTTTAGTGGGTTTGATATCGTTGCAAATGGGTTCCAGCAATTTATGGAGAGCCACAAATTCCCCAGTCTGGTTTGTAGTACTATGCCTTTGCACATCAAGCAGCATATTTAGACTGACCTTAACTTTTATTTATCAATTGTAGAACATGATAGCACCAGCTGACTTTGTCCAGTCTTCAAAAAGCTAAGCAGGACTATACTAGACTAGTTCTTGGATGAAAGAGCACCATGAAAGCAAGACAGGGAAGTTAAGAAATTGCTACTGAACAACATGCCTTTGGACATAAAGGACAGAGACAACAAACAATTTACTTCCACTGATCTCATTCCAGCTATATCTAAAACATCCATTTCCAAAGTATTTACTCAGAAGGGCCCTGTACCATAAAAGTCTCTGCTCCAGAAAGAGACAGTGGTGGCTTGCAGCCTGTTGAATACAGTGAAGAGGCCAAGCAGAGCAGTATGTGGTCAGAGTTGCTTCTTTATTTCATCGAAAGATAAAAGTAACATTCTCTTTCCAAAAGATAAAGAAAAACGAATGCAATTTCAGATTGGATAAGGATTAGAAGAAAGCATCTAGTCTTTAACCTAGCTATACCTTTTCAGGAGACCTCACAAGGCAGAAGGGACTATTAAGGCTGTTCTATAGACAATGGCCTGAGATCAGCAACAGGGAGTAAGGAATTCTGCTGTCCCTCAGGAAGGCCATAAAGACCTTGTTCTTTCACTGGGTCCTGAAGTTTTGTAGTATGCTACAACTGCTGTAATTCTTGCAACTCTTGATTATGCTTTGCTATTTGCTTTTTATTTTATTGTTGTATTATGGTTTTAATTTGTCCCGTACGGAATCTTGAGTTTTATAGTTAGGTGATCTTGCAAATCCAATAGATCAATCCATCTATCAATGGACAGAAGTACTGCACAGAAGACTTGGAATCAAAAGACCACAGTGCAAGTTCTGGCCAAATCCAGAAGATAATTAAAGGACAATCATGATGCACGTTGAAGAGTCCACCTGAAGTCAGAATCAAAAGGACAGCAGCACACCAGACATATTAACCTAGTGTAAATAGCAAGGACAGAAATCAATTTCTTAATCCAGAAGCATGCTCTAGTGTTCCATTCAGGCATCTTACTTATGCCCTTCAGATTCTTTTAATAAAAAACAAAACACAATAAAATAGAAGGCTGGCAAATGGCAAAACAAAATGTTAGCCTCTATGTTTTTGGATTCTACAAAAAATTCTCCTGAGATAGTAGATAACATCCTGTGGCACTTATCTGCCTTCTGATAACTGGGTATTTTGTGATAGGCCATACCCATTGTGGCAGCCATTTTGTGAAACCCCCGACCATATGCTCTCAAAATTCCTTATGTGTTCCCAGTTCAACATATCTATATTCATGTCTTTCTAAATAAATCTTGCAATTTGTACTTGAGTTGTTAGTTAGTTATGTGAAAATTTTCAATTTGAGTCTTAGCAGTTCCTTATGGGAACTTTTAGCTATGAAAAAACTTATAGGAAATTATTTAATGCTAAATCATGAAGAATTCATATAAGGAAAATGTAAAATAAATATCTTAGAAAATACAGATTAAGTTGTTATTTGGGGTTCATTCCATCAGCAGAATCAGTGAAGCCTATATTTTTCCTCAAAACATACTGTCCTAAGAATGTTCTTTTGAACAGATAAAATTCCAAATGTGCTTCCTTGTAAGGAGGAAATCAGAAATCATGCATCCAGAAACAATATCCACCATGGCTGCAGTCCAATTATGTTGATTCTTTTTCAATTGGCTTCTAAAGACTTAAAAACTGAGCATGTTAGCAAACTGCACTTAAAGCTTAGCCAGAGTGAGGACATAAATATATCATTCTACTTTTGTTTACTTTCATGAATTGCCAGATTTTATTGATATATTTTCTTCTTAGTCTTCTAGTAATAAAAGCAGAGAATGTTTGTCATTTTATTTTATTCTTTTTACATATTCTGGGAAGCTCGTTTGGTCAAAGAAATAGAGCTGGGTATCTGGGAGTAGTTAAACTTTCCCCTGCAATATGTTTTAGATTCAATTTGACCTTTTATCTGTAGTTGCACAAACCACAACAGTTTTTCTCACCATGGGATTACCATGATTTTCGAATGTGATTTAAGTTTGGAAATTGGATCGGAGTGTTAAAGATATTCTCTGGATTCACACATTATGTCATGTTATTAGTCAGTTTGTTTGGCTTTCCCCAATCTAAATGCTGTCCAGATGGAGATCTATCTCAGAATTTTAATTGCTCACTAAACTGACCGGGAATACTGGGAGTCTGTGTTCACCAATCTGGAAGGCAACCAGGTTAGGGAAAATTTATATATTAATATAATATGCAATGCCAGCCAATTGTGAGTACATTAAGCTATAGTTATTTTAATTCTGATGCTGAGGGTTGTAAGTCATTCAGCACACGTTTGCCTTTAGTAAACTAAGATAATGTCCTGTTGATCCACATACCGGTAATCATTAATCCCAGATTGAAAGCAAATCAAATCAATTGATCTTGTTAAGAGTTTTACTTTTTCTTGAATTGACTTTGACCCACTTCTCACCTATAATGTGAAAACAAATCAAGATTGAAGCTGATTCACAGATTGGTTTTTCATAGAAGCTGATTATGTAAATGATCTGCTAAAATGCTAAGCTACCTCACAAATGCCTATTTAACATGTAATGCACCAATTTTATTTGCTTCATAACAGGCAAACTGATTTAAACATGCTCTTCATGTGTCACTTTTTCGCCTACTGAATACCATTGACCTTTCAAAGATTTAGTTTTCTGATTTTTTTCTGTTTACATTTTAATTAAAGTAAGAAGAAATATGATAACGACTAAGTGGATGGTAGTTCTTTTTTGGAATATTGAATGAAATCCATTCATTTGTTTTGCTGACTGACATACAAGCCAGAAAGAGAATTATTTCTTTTCCTTAATCACCCAGCTCCCACTCTCCAAATCTATAGAATAGATTTTGGCATCACAGAATTGGGAGGGAAAGTAATATTGAACAAAGAAATTTAAGGTCAGATGATGTTGCCCATAGGAGAAATGGGCAACTAATGGTTGATGGAGATGCACACAACCTTCAAACTCTTTGTTATGGGAATTTTAGATCCATTCTTTACCATATCTCTGAGCTTGAGTGCTGAAAATTGATATCCAAGTTTCCTGCTAATTTGAGAGAAGAAATACAGGGAAAATACAATATAAGCCCTAACATATTTACCTTCATGCTAATCCACAAGATCCCAGGAACATTCTAGATCTACCATCTGTATTATATTCTTTCCTACAACACTCCAGATTTTCCAGCCTGAAAAGTTGTGCCTACAAACAAAGTCCTACTCTATGTCTCATTCTCTCCACAGCTCCATAGTAACTCTCCATCTATGCTGATTGTTTATAGTCACAGGAAAAGTTTGCTTAGAAAGGGCGAAAAACGCTTCCTTTGCCTATACTGAGGTGAGCCACTGAGCAACACAGCTCCATGTCCACTGATAGCTCGGCAGCTGAAGAGCTAGGCAGAGGCTGCTCCAAACTTCTCAGCTGTTGACAGGCTTGACTTGCTGAGAACACTGGATAAATATAGCACCAGCGAGCTCAGCTCCACAAAGTCATTGCTCTCAGCAGCCTGCAAGGAGCCCAGGAGAGGGGAAATGCAATCTCAGAACTTCACTGCCAAAGCTTAGCTCCCACAGAGCAACAGTTGTGGGTGGGGGCAAACCAACCGGGAGAAAAAGTCTTTTTAACAAAAGCCTGGGGGAAACCTAAGAGAGCATTTGTAGCTCCTCTTTCTTCTGACCGGTATCTCTCAAGAACAGGAACTACGTTCCTCTTCAGCTCTCTGTTTCTCTGTTTCCTGCATGACTTCAGTCCCTGGTAGATCTAAAAAGAGAAGAAAGATTAAAATTTGCCCAGTACTGTTCTGGGCCTGGATACTTTTCAATCTTGGTCATGTAAGCTACATTTCTGAGGTCTTCCGGGAACACACATTCTTCTAGAGAACTGGCATCTAAGTGCTTGTTTTCAGCCGGCAGGTAAGACTTAATTGATATTTCCCCCCCAAAATGATTGGTTGGTTTGTTTTCTTGCTTAAAAATGGCTCCCTGGTTCCTTTTACACCCCTGTCCCGACCCCAATATGTTTGCCTTCTGTTCTGAAATGTTCTGTCTAGTTTGAAAAGTTGAGAAAAGAGAAAGAGAGAAGACAGGCTTTCTTTTGCTTTTAGCAATGTAGAGAAATCATCACCTTCAGAGCTCTCTGCTGAACTTGCTGGGCTAAGGGCAACAGTCTAAAAACAGAACTGGAGACATAATGACAGGAGATAGGAGACAAAAACAAGAAGATGAGTGATGCCTGACTGTGAAAAAGCTGTCAGGAGAGATCTTAATGTCCCTCCCTCCACAGAACTCACAGGGACATGTACAGGGTTCGCTCTTTTCCCCTTTTTAACTATCTTTTTAAAAACGTCCTAATAGTTATGAAACCTAGGAATCAAATCAGTATGATAAATAAGAACAAAATAGTGATGCACTAATCCTCCGAATTAATATTGTGCCTTGTTTCTTATTTCTTTTCTCTTTTTTTTTGTTTGTGCTTCTGTAGCATTAATTACGTTTTATTTTGCCTCTCTGATGGTTGCCTCACCAGTTTTTAAAAAAAATATCTATCATATTAAATTACCATCTGAATGTTTATCATGCATACCACTCCAAGAGCCTGCTCCCTTGGCACTCATGCAAGATTATTCTGAGATAAAGCAATGACAACTAATATTTGTAAAACGTAAATATATCTTCATGGAAAAATAACAGCTCATCCTTCCCTGACCCATTCCCCTTCCCCCTGCTAGTCCTCCCCTATTATTTGTGAGCGTTTTGGAAATATTCTTATCAAAAGGCGTTTATCTCAAGTAATTTACACACAGTTGATAATTCACTATAAAATCCAGTAGAAGAGTGATTGATAGGAAACTCTGTGTGCTTTTATAAAACCACTCGGAAACATTAGTAAGGCAGGGCAGGCAAACATCTCAAATAAAATAATAAAATAAATAGTGATTAGACTTTTAGTTTATACTCGAATCAAAAAGTAGTTATGGCAACAAATGCATAAATAAAAGCAACAGCAATACATAATTTATTGAAGAAAAAGGCTTGCAAAGAGACGCACTAAGCCTGATGACAAAAAGTATTCAAGTGGAATGCCAACATGATATGTTAGTGTTACAGAATGCAATCACTATGTCTTCTTTCATATTTCTAGTTCTGATCAGTGCCAAAACGAGGAAGATGGAAATGTATTGCTTTCACTCAGTATTTAAAGAAATAAGCTGGAATCAAGCTGGAATATAGAGTGACTAGCTATAATTTCTATAATTTCTATTCTATAACTTCTATAACTTCTATAATTTCTATTCAAAAATAAATCCCAACCTTATTCTATCTGATTCCTTTGAAATAAGGTCATTGGAACACAAGGGAACCAGCCTCTGGGTAGATTGGCAAAAGGCATTTGACAAGTACAAACTGTATTTATAGTATGTCACTAAACTGCTATCAAACTGCTTTCTTTGATATTAGTAACTAATTAACTTGACATAACAGCTGGCATAGTAATGGAAAATATTATATTGTATCTCAAGAATGATATAGAGAAAAATATGTTACCTATGTTCTAGAAATTTATGAACTGCCTATTTAGAAACGGTACCATTTTCCAAGGATCTTGGATTTCTGGTATTTTCAAACCATTTTGGAGAATACATCATTTTGCAAATTGCCCCTGTTCCAAAGAATAATCAATCTCTGGTCTGAATGCAAAGACAGAACTCTTGTCCATTTGGTGGAATTAGTAATGAAATATATGAATATATTATTTGCAGTCACCAGTACATCAGTGACAAACCACCACAATATCATTTTCTTCTTAATACGGATGAGAATTAAAGATTCCATAAAGTCTGATGGAAAGAAAGCCAGGATGCAACAAAAAAAGTTAAATAGAAATCAGTGAGGGTTTCATTTAATTGTTCCATGCTATTTTTAATGTTGAATGCTGCCCAGAGTTGTTATGGAGTCAATTTAGATGATGGATGGATGGATAGATGATAGATAGATAGATAGATGGATGGATGGATGGATGGATGGATGGATGGATGGATGGATGGATGGATTGATACTGTATATAGACAATCAGACAGAGATTGACTGACTGACTGACTTTTTATGGTTTGAGGCACTAAAATAAAATAATTCCATTACTTTACTATAAACCCCAGAGGGGAAAACATAACTTTGTGGAGTCAATTTATTTATGGGGAATATTATTTCTTATTTTACCACTATTGGCTTGATATTTATTGACATTGTGAATGACTTCTTAATATTTTTCTAGACACCAGTTTGAAGATATTTTTCCAACTAGGCAGCTTAGGAATCTTTCTGAACACATTTGTCATGTGTAATAAAAAATAATAATAATTTTGTGATCATGTACGTAGCCTTACTCAAGAGTTATGCTAAAATACAATACATAAACATGAGATAATCAGCTCTATCAGAATCAGCCCATAATATTTTGGCACCTAAAGCAGGACCTAAAACTCAAGTGATGGTCATATATCTGTTCCCTTGGCCCACAGCAATGAAATAACTGGATTCTGCCTTCTCCTGTCCATGTCTTCTCATGGTACTAGTCTGGTATCTATATCAATAAGAGAGAATTAAACATTTTAAATACTTCTTCCATCATTGTAATCATTTCAATATCTGGAACATTTCTTGCCTGCATAGTAAACATTGATATGTCTACTTGAATAATCAAAATTACGCTTTCTGGGCTTCCTTAGTCTAAAAGTCTTAAATGATTTCTGATGGCCCACAGTCTGGTCTAGCTTTTAATCCAGTGAAATGCTGATGAAGCCAACCAGCCACTTCTGAGTGCTTATGAACCACAGATATATTTTTAATTTCATCTGAAGAGATGCATTCTCCACTAATATGTGTTATAGGAAGCATTAAAAGTATTCAACAAAAGCATTTGCGGAAATAGATGTTTCCTTTAATAAAATTATTAGATAGATTACATAAATCATAGTGATGTTTTTTTGTGAAATAGTTATGAGACAAGCA
>JANHFT010009034.1:52601-64579 GCA_032467955.1 Pseudoxenodon macrops
TTTCGCTTCTCTCATCCAAGAAGCTTCTTCAGCTCTAAAAAAAAAAAACAACCCAAGTTTTTTTCTGTTGAACCGGGGCGAAGATCAGGAAGAGATCTTGCAGCGTCATCTCTGGGAGGCTTTGGTTTCACGCCGAGGGCTTTGACCTTTCTTTGTAAGATGCAGATGCGTGGATTGAGAATGAAGGCTTCGGTTTCACGCTGACTCCTGAGGGAAAGTTTTTCTTTGGGTCTCCAGAGCCTTTTGCTGACCTGCCCCAAAACTCTGTAGGTAGGATCAATTCTTGTCCTGCAACTGAAAAGCATTTTCTGTTTTGGAAGACCTTATCTGATGGATGCCTCTGAGGAAGTCAGCAGAAGTGCTTTGCTGTCTTACAGGGAATATTTTTGAGTAACCGGACCAGTTCTTAAATGGCACGTTAAATATTTCCAATTCTGCTAGCCTGAAAGAGTATTAATATACATGTTTTATTTTACACACACACATTTTTCCTCCTGTTCAGACAGATTTGGGGCATTATTTTGAAGGAAGCTAACTTCCTTCAATTTAAAGGCTCATGGAAGGTTATAATAATTTTTGCTGAAGCTCAAAAGGTCTGAATCTATGTGTACTTAAAGTCACTCTAAAAATAAATATTGCTTTACTGTATTGGGCTGGTGATGCTCTCTGAGCACCAAACAGTTCAACCCAGAACAACGGACAGTTTTTTTCTCACTGCTTTTTCCATCTTTCTTCACCTCACTCAAACTAGTTAATTAAACATCTTGTGTTCTTTGTGGAAACGTTTAAAAGGTTTATGGAAAAAAGGACACAAAGAATGCTGTGTAAACTCCAATTTCGGAATAGCTTGATCAGGAAATACTTGCTACTCTAAACAGCAGTAAAATTCCCTCAAGCTGGGGAACTTGATTGAAACTTTAATGTTCTAACTTTAACACTCAAGATTACCTGCTGATGGCACTTAATTTATTCAGAAGATTTATAACCCTGATAATCGGTTCTGTCCCACAAGTATAATTATTTATAAACACTAAAATGAATGTCCTACTTTAGGGTTTTGCTCAGATTTCTGGCTTAAAGCTTTCTTCTTTTTAAACACTAAAATGATATGCTTGATTTGAGAGAGTCAAGGTAACTAAAGAAATGCTGAATTGGATGTCAGTTTCCAAATCTATGAACATTCCATATTGAAATGAAAAACAAAATCAATGGAAAAAATATGGCCCGATTCTTTACTAATACACAGTTTCTGTTTTCTGCATTTTTGTATTTCAGACCTACCTACAAAAGATGCAAAGAAATCTTTATCTTTCTGCCTTTCAGATTTCTGCCTATGTCAGAACTGCTCATTAACTGTGCACTTGCACAATTTGGGACATTGTGCAAACTGCTCATTAATGGCACTTGAAGGCAGAATAGATTTTGCAAATATTTCCTTATTGCCTTGAGTCCTGGACACTTTCCTTGTCTCTCAGAGAAATTTTTTTTTAATGTTGCCCTTTTTCCCCTTTCTCTGTCTCTAATACACACATTCCAAAATTTTGAATTAATGTTTTACTTTTCAGGTAGTAACTTCAAAACATTCTTAAAGTAGTTTGTCTTCTGAGCAAGCTGTACTAACTGTGCAATTATAGCATTAAGTAATCAGTGAAATAGTTTCCTTTTTTGCTCTGTGATCCATCCGTGTGACTGCCTCTGAAGGCCATCTGCTGGGAGGACTGGGTGACTTGGAGATTAGTAGACATTCCTTATGCAGAAAGTTTGCCTGCTAGGAGGACTAGAAGTGCAGGATTAAGTGGCTGAATCACCAGTGCGCTGCTCATATTCTTATGTTCCAATATGTTTTTAGATGCTGAATTCAGATGAGCTTTATTCCTTTCATCATCTTTAGGCAATCTTGAGAAAGAATGATCATATGCAACTTGAACACTGATGTAATTAAAAGTGCTAACAAACTCTTTTCCTAGCTATAAAGCTGTGTGTTTGTTCCAGGTAACTGAAGGTTATGGGGATGTGATGTGATGTGAAAGTCTTAGCCAGCTAACCTCTGAATATAGCTACCAACTTCCATTTCCATCCATAAGCAAGGGTTTGGGGAACGATGTTATGACTTGTTGGACTTCAACTCCCAGAATCCCTGAGCCAGCATGAAGTCCATAAGTCATAAAGGGGCCATCATTCCCCACCTCAGATATAGAGAATTATCCTTCAGTTAATTAATCTGCAAAGGCAACAGTATGCTTGACTGAAGAAAAGGGTGAGAAGGTTTTCACACTTTCTGACTTTTAGGTGCATTTGTACACAGATTGTGAGTGAGAAAAATGGATCCTGTCATACGTTCCCTCAATTCATTCTGGAACATGGAGTAGGGAATACATTTGCTTTGGTGACAGACCAGAAATGTCTCCCACATGATCTATCTACTCTGTGATCTAGTCCTTTAGTCCAATAAGGACTGAAAACATATTAGCTTCCACTCAATTTTCTTTTTTTAATAAGTTTCCTTATCGGAGCTTTCAACTGAATTGGAGCCACACAAGAATACACTTTTTCTATATAAAATGATAACGTTTGATTTAACGGGACAGTTCTGTATTATTGGGAAGGGTTAATTGAGAAAGGTCTTTGTTAACTGAAATTAAAAATCATTAAAACAATAAAGATGGAAATATGAAAATAAAGATGGAGAGTAATGATCTGGATTAGAAAGTTAGTTAGTCCTCTAATTTGGGACCTGAATTTCCATTGCTAAGCAAGGCGGTTGTTAAATTAATGCAGTTGTTAAGTGAATCACAAGATTGTTAAGCAAATCCAGTTTCCTCCATTCTCTTTGCTTGTCGGAAGCCAGCTGCGAGTCACAAATGATGATCACATGACCCCAGGATCAGTGGTGAAATCTACTTACCCTCCCTACCGGTTTGCAAGTCTGCGCACCTCGCGCCGGAAGTCCACGCACCACACACTGGAAATCTCGGTACCACACGCATGTGCTCGCTATGCTCGCACACGTGCCTGCCTGGGTACAAGTATTTAGCCTCTGCGCATGCATGCACAGAGGGTAAAAAAGCCCAGAAAGTACAGCATTCGGGCGGGTGGCAGAACCTTGCACTGCCGGCGCTACCGTTTCTCCGAGCCACCCGCCGCTGCCGAACTGGGATATGCCAGTAGGATTTCACCACTGCCCAGGATGCTGCCACCATCATAAATAGATGTGGATTGCCAGAGGTCTGGATTTTGATCGCATCACCATGTAGCTAGTGTTGTAAGTTGCAAGGACTGATCATAAGTCGTTTTTTTCAGTGCAGTTGCAATTTTGGTTGCTGAATGAATGGTTATAAGTTGAGGACCACCTGTATTAACACCACAAAAGGAATGTCAAGCAGAAACATAAAGATAAGGTGATAAAAAGTGTTCTGCCTTGGACTGAAGAATATTAAAGATGGACAGTTATGTCGGAGAAGCGAAAAGGGTTAAGCCTATGAAAATGCAGTGGCATGCTTAACTATCATTTTATTGGATGTTTTTGTCTATGAACAAAATAGTTCAAGCAGCAGCCTTTTTTGGTGGTAATGTATGGTGGTGAAAAACCTGAAAAGAAATGAGAGGAATGGGGAGAGAAAGAATTAGGGAGGTGCAAATGGCTGCCGAGGTTGCCAGGAACTGCAAGATGAACCAGTTAGGCCTGGACCGTATAAATAACCACACCCTTCAAACAGAAACTCTCATGCTTCGGGCATGTGTTGTGAATGGATGATGGATTAGGAAAAAAACAACAACTTTTCTTGAAAGGCTGAGGTAAGTAGATGAGAAAACAATGGATGAGGCAAAGTCAGAGAGGTCACTGAAAAGCCTTTGAAGAGATACTGATTATTATCAGGCATTTTGCTCATAAGAATCGTTTGAATTTGGCCCAGCGCAATTGCACCTGACTAACTTCAGAACATTTAAAAAAAACCATGTTGGCTCACATGAAAGATTGGGGTCGTCCCAGTACCTTTTAGGAACTGACCCCCGTACTTCTAAGAAGTTCACACCAGGACATGAAGGCAATTGTCTTTTTCTGTTGCTGTTCCTCAGCAACCAGTATTGAAAGGCATACAATGATTTATACTGAGAAACAGTTTACGGACAAGATTTCATCTTTAAGGACTCACAGGAGCCAAAATTAACAATATGCTATGTAGTAGTCTGTCTTTTAAAAGAAGTACTGTACTTTGATTTGGTTCTACCTTACTACTCTCTGTAAGCAAGCATTTCACTGTTCTTAAAGACTAACACAATAACAAGAGTTGGGAGGGTCTTGGGAGGTCTTTTAGTCGAACCTCCTGCACCAGTGGTGGGTTTCAAATAATTCCACCACCGGTTTACCGAAAATGCGTGAATGGGTTCTGCCGATGCACGGCTTCCACCGTGTTGCGAGGCTCGACTGAGCACCCTTTCGGGGCCTGCTCCCCTCCATCTCTGCTCTCTGGGGCAGCGACTGCTTCTCTCCACAGTGCTGGGAGAGCATCTTGTGCAATTTAACAGCTATGAGCTGCCGCTTTCTTCCACGTCCAATCTGGAAAGCGTTGTGGCACAGAGAAGCAGCAGCCATGTTGAATGCTGTTTCTCTCAGCTGCAGCGCTTCCCAGATGGGACTTAGAGGAAAGCGGCAGCTCACAGCTGCTAAATGGCACAAGATGCTCTCCCAGCAAGAGCAGCAGCAGAGAGAAGCAGTTGCCAACCCACAGAGCACATGGAGCATCTCTGTGAGCAACCGAGACTCAGAAAGGGATGGAAGAAGCGGATGCAAGATCTCTGCTGCAGCACTTTCCAGATGGGACATCTTAAGGGTAAGAAGAACCTTCTGGTCAATTCCCAAACTGCTTTGGCCCTCCTGCACACACGCTGTCCCCCCATGGCCCTTCAGCTTAATGCAGCAGGCTGCAGGCTGAATAAATTGCTTCTGCCCAGGGGACTGTAGTTTGAGGTCAGCATGCAGGCGGAGGTCCATGTCAAGGCCATAACTCAGGAATAGTTCATTCCTGGGCCCCCAACCTGAGGCGTAAGGGCAAGCAGGCAGCATGCTTAACCTTTGGTGAGTAGAACGGGCGAGGCGTGGAGAACGGGCGGGTAGGGTGAGCGGCGAATGAGCGGGTGGAGGCGTGGCCAGCCAGAGGTTTTATTTGCCGGTTCTTCGAACTAGTCAAAATATCCAATACTGGTTCGCCTGCACCAGTCTGAACCGGCTGAATACCACATTTCTCCTGCACACCTTTTACCATTCGGGACAAGTAGCTGTCCAGTCTCTTCTTAGAAGCTTCCAGTGAGCCTTTTCTAAAACCAAAGCCGAAGTTATAGGTTCTCCAACACTGGAAGTGTTTAAGAGACTGGACAACCACTTGTCTGTCTTTTTGATTGTATTCTTCAATCAAAATTCTACATTTGAATTCAATTTGAATATGCCACATTGAGCCAGTTTGGTCTAGGGGTAGAAAGCACCAGGGGAGAAAGCAGGAAACTCTTGAGTCCTGGTCCCACCTTAGCCATGAAAGCCAGCTGAGCAACTGTGGATCAGTTACTCTCTCTCAGTTCACCTCATAGGGGGGTTGTTGTGGGGGGGAAAGGAGGAAGAAGGAGTATTAGATATATTTGTCACCTTGAGTTGTTTATTAAAAAAATAAATAAAGGCAGGATATAAACAAATTGTTCCAAGTTTCACAAGCTGTATTTCTGAACAATACATTCAAACTCTTTTTGGATGTTACTATAAACCTTGAGAATTTATTGATTTTTGTTCACCTTGTTCCTCTTTTGTTTCATTTTTATGTCAGTCTTGTTGGCTATCCTCATCAGAGTTTCTCTGTTCAATCTTCTGACCCATCTTTAGTTTTTAGCTTTTAACTACTTATCAGAATTATATACCCTGGACCAAAGACAAATTCCTTGTGTCTCCATTCACATTTGGCCAATAAAGAATTCTATTCTATTCTATTGCTATGTATATCGGTATTCTAATCTTCTGGGAGATCATTAGACCTGATATTAAACATATGTTCAGTGCAAAGAAAAACAACCTGTTAGGTCTCACGTATGTTCATGAGTGGATGGATGGATGGTAGCAATAGTATTTAGACTGATATATTGCTCCATAGTACTTTATAGCACTCTCTGGGCAATTCGTAATGTCAGCATACTGCCACCACCTCAATTTAGTGACCTTGGAAGACTGGAAGGCTAAGTCAACCTTGATCCCATCAGGATTGAACTCTAGGCTGTGGGCAGAATTTGCCTGCAATACCGCATTTTAACCACTGCACCAACAGCTCATGGGTGGATGGGTGGGTGGATAGTTTCTTTAAACTCAGAAAAAAATGTATTTCTAGTTCTGATCCAAATGAGTATATCAGCTTTTTCTACTGCTCCTACCAACAAGAGGTTCTTCGTGGCCATCCTTTGTATTGTTGTATTTGTTTGGGGAGGCAGGTAGGTAGTGCCATTTTGCCTAATCTGATGTCACTTTTCATACTTCATGGCATATCTCTGGGCGTTCAAAACTCTGACCACACATTCCTGGCATTGCATTCCTTGGATCAGTTATTGATTAGGAATATTGGGAAACTGATATTGATTAGGAATGACGGGAAAAGGGACAAGGCTTCTGCTACTTTTACCCTCCTAGTCCAGATTCTAAGAAGAATAGTCAATCTATCTGCAGATATCTAAAAGATTGATAAACCTCTGTCCCAAAAATAGATATAAGCTAATAGATATAAGTGAGGGACAGCCAGGAGCTTATACCAGAAAAATTATATGCCAAGATATTTTTCTGATGACTTGGGGATTGGAGGAATGCACATTCATGCAGTCATCAGGAACAATTCTGAGAATCATTAGCAGAACACTTACCTCATCCTAAGCCAAAGCATGACCTCCTGCAGTGTTGCGTGTAAATATTTCAAAACGTAAACGAAGAAGACCGAGCCCTGTGCAATTTACAGTGGTTCCTCTCCATGTGCACTGATTGGAACTGCCCACGTTGGAACAACTGGAACCACTGCAAAACAGTACCTTACGAACCCAATCCTAAAGGGGTTCAGGATACCATGATCCAAGGTTCCCCCAAAGTGGTCAGTATCAACCCTCAGGGTTGATTAGACTGTTCCCTGTTGTTGTTGTTGTTTAGTGTTGTGATTGGTTGCACTGTCAGCCAGATGTTAAATATGGATTTGGCATTTTTGTTCCCCTATTGAGTCTATCCAAGGGCCTAGGATAGGCAGAAGTTGTTGGATGGTATTAAAGGTATTCTCCCATGTAAGCTGTTCCAAATAAAGCTGCCTTTTGCAATTGACAAATGGTGATTTTGTCAATGCTGATGATGCTCAAGTGGTGCGCAAGATGTTTTGGGATTGCATGCAAAGTACCTATCATTGTTGGCATTTGGCTTTCTTTTGCCACAGTTGTTCTGTTTCTACTTGCAGGCCTTTGTATTTTGTGATTTTCTCCACTTCTTTCTCTCCTCTTCTGCTACCTTCAGGTATTGCAACGTCCACTATCCTGATTTTGTTTTTCTTATCAACAATTCTTAAGCCTGGTTGTTGGTATGGCAGGTTTTTTGTCTTTGAATTCAAAAGTTCCCGAGCACTTTGGCGTCTCCGTTTACTATTACTTTATCTATTTTGTGGTCCCATCAGTTCTTGCTTGCAGGCAAATTGTATTTCTTGCAAATCTTCCGATTATTCGTGGTACCCTTAATAAAAGTAGTATTTCTTAAATTATTTTCATATAATGTTTGAGAGTCGGCGAACGTATGAAACTTCATGAAGAGCTTGATGAACTGAAGAGTTTTGGGATGCCTGCTATGCTATGGAATCAGGCTAAGAGTCTGATAGGGCCAAGGTCCCTTCTCTTGAGGTCCCAAGAAGGATTTTTCACTAGAGCAACCTCTAGGCCATTGCTGTTCCATGCCCAGGCTTGAATCCAGAAAAGGGAGTCAGAAATCCTGTTGCTTCTACCCTGTTTCCCTGAAAATAAGACCCAACCAGAAAATACGTCCTAGCATGATTTTTCAGGATGCTCGTAATATAAGCCCTACCCCCCCAAAAAAGCCCCAATTAAGATTGTCAGCCAGATGGGTGCACTTAGTATTATATTTCCCCCAAAATAAAACCTTACCAGAAAAATAAGCCCCAATGCATCTTTTGGAGCAAAAATTAATATAAGACCTGGTCTTATTTTTGGGGAAACACAGTAGTAACTGAATCCCTCCTTGTCTTCTGCAAAACCTTCGCAAAAAGGCAGGGTTTGAGATAGGCCTCTGCAGAATTGATTGGCTTCATGTAGCTTGCTAAGTATAAACTGCAGATAAGCAGTCACAATGGCTGGGTTCTCATTTTATTCTAAGCCAAAACCAGCAAACATTCTATGGGTTAGCTTGTTGTTTAAATAGTTTGTAAGGGAGTCAAAATAAGTTTTTTTTAAAAAAGACCTTACAACCATTGAATGTATTCTTTCTCTGTCTCTTCTCTCAGATTAAAGAAGCTGCTTGAACAGGAAAAAAACTACCAAGCTCGCAAGGACAAAGAACATACGAAGCGCCTCAATAAGCTACGAGAAGAACTTGTTAAACTCAAGTCATTTGCACTTATGTTGGTGGACGAACGGCAGCTGCACATTGAACAACTCGATCAGCAAACCCAGAAAATACAAAACCTCACCCAGAAATTGAGAGAAGAAGACGACAAGTTTAAGGTCTTAAATTCCAAAGCAAAAGAAGATGGGCAGAAATTAATAAAGCTGGAAGCCGAACTTGAATACAAGACGGCCTCCCATTCTCAAGAGCATGAGGAGATGACTGCTAAATTTGCTAATCAAGAGTCACACAATAAGCAGCTCAGGCTTAAGCTAGTGGGCTTAACCAACAAAATTGAGGAACTCGAAGAAACCAATAAAGGCCTTCAAAAGACTGAAGAGGAACTTCAGGAGTTGAGAGACAAAATAGCCAAAGGGGAATGTGGGAATTCCAGCTTAATGGCTGAGGTGGAAAACCTTCGCAAGCGTGTGCTGGAAATGGAAGGCAAAGATGAGGAGATCACCAAAACGGAATCTCAGTGCAAAGAGTTGAAAAAGAAATTGCAAGAGGAGGAACACCAGAGCAAGGAGCTGAGGCTTGAAGTCGAAAAACTGCAGAAGAGGATGTCGGACCTCGAGAAGCTGGAAGAAGCTTTCAGCAGAAGCAAATCGGAATGTACCCAGCTGCGTTTGAACTTGGAGAAGGAAAAGAATTTAACGAAAGATGTGTTCAATGAGTTGGAAGTAGTGAAGATTCGGATAAAAGACTTGGAGGTTTCAGAAATCAAACTGGAAAAGACAGAAATGATCCTAAAGGACGATATGACGAAGCTGAAGTCTTTTACCGTCATGCTGGTGGATGAAAGAAAAAACATGGCGGATAAGATAAAGCAGGAAGAGAGGAAAATGGAATGCCTGAATAGGAACTTTAAGGTGGAGCAAAGCAAAGTGATGGAAGTGACGGAAAAGCTAATTGAGGAAAGTAAAAGATTTTTGAAGCTGAAATCTGAAATGGAGGACGAAGTATCCAATCTGACTAAGGAAAAGGAGGAGTTAATTAATAAGTTAAAAAATGAAGAAGGGAAATCACTGCAGCTGAGCTGTACAGTGGATCTATTAAAGAAAAGAATGGATGGTATAGAGGAGGTTGAAAGAGAAATCGCCAGAGGTCGAGTTAGAAAAGGACCAGGGTTTTCTGGACAAGAAGATAACAAGATCAAAGAACTAACAGTTGAAATAGAAAAGCTAAAAAACCGTCTCAAGCAGTTAGAGGTGGTTGAGGGAGATCTGATGAAAACTGAGGATGAATATGATCAGCTGGAGCAGAAATTTAGGACCGAGCAGGACAAAGCTAATCTTCTTTCCCAGCAGCTGGAAGAAATGAAGCTCCAGATTGCTAAAAATAAAGCAATAGAGAAGGGAGAGGCAGTGAGTCAAGAGGCTGAGCTGAGGCAAAGGTTCCGGGTGGAAGAAACTAAATGCAGGGACTTGACAGCAGAAGTCCTGGCTCTGAAAGAAAAGATCCACGAGCTGATGAACAAAGAAGACCAGCTTTCTCAGCTCCAAGTAGATTATTCAGTCCTCCAGCAAAGGTTTCTGGAAGAAGAAAGGAAAAACCAAGCTATGGGACAGGAGGTGCTGAATTTGACAAAAGAGCTCGAGCTGTCCAAACGCTACAGTCGCGTCCTGAGACCCAGCACGAATGGCAGAAGGATGGTTGACGTGCCTGTGACATCTACTGGGGTGCAAACTGATATGATGAACGGTGAAACGGCGGAAGAAGAAACACCTGCTGTGTTCATTAGGAAATCCTTTCAGGAGGAGAACCACATCATGAACAACCTTCGGCAGGTTGGGCTGAAGAAGCCCAGTGACAGGTCGTCTGTTCTTAACAGGTATCCCCCAGCTGCAAATGAGCTTACCATGAGAAAATCTTGGATTCCTTGGATGAAAAAAAGAGACAACGGTTGTCAGCCAACTCAAGACAAAGGAGCCAGGATTCAAACCAGCCCCGAACGTCCTGGGGAAGTAGTCCTTTCTCCAAAACAAGGGCAGCCTCTTCATATTCGGGTGACACCAGATCATGAAAACAGTACAGCCACTTTGGAAATCACTAGCCCAACAGCCGAAGATTTCTTCTCAAGTACCACTGTCATTCCTACCCTAGGAAATCAGAAACCAAGGATCACCATAATTCCTTCTCCCAATCTCATGTCCCAAAAAGGGAAAAGTGTCGAGAGCCCAGAGAGAGCAATGTCACCAGTGACTCTAACGACATTCTCCAGAGAGAAATCTGTAGAGAGTGAGATGTCACCGTTCATGGAAAGGCCCATGTCCCCAATTCAGATCATGACCTTATCTACCTCTGCAGCACCCACAGAAATTACTGTATCCCCTGAGTCACAGGACATGACCATGGGGAGAGCTGTGTTTAGAGTGACGCCAGAGAAACAAACTGTCCCGACTCCAGTCCGACAGTACAATCCAAATGCAAGCATTATAACAACGGAGGACAATAAGATTCACATCCACTTAGGGACTCAGTTTAAACGCTCCGCTAGCACTGCCCAAGAAGGAATGAGCCCTATAATTACTGTCAGGCCTATGAATGTAGTGTCAGAAAAGGAGGATTTGACAGGGACTGTCCTTCGGTCCCCCAGGAATAATATATCCTCAAGATCTGGAGCAAGCAAAGTGACCAGCACCATTACTATTACTCCAGTTACTACGTCATCCACACGAGGAACACAATCAGTGGTAAGCACTCCAGACTCTTTTGCCTATTTGTACATCTGCACGATGTAGGGAAAAGTAGTAGTAGAGTTGGAGTCAATTTTGTGGTCCATGGGCTGCAAATGGGAGATGCTCTTCCAGCATCTCATTCAGGGGTGAAATGCTGCCTGTTCTGCCCGGTTTGCCAGAACCGGTAGTAATAAATTCTTCTAGTTCAGAGAACCAGTAGTAAAAATGCTTTTAAAAAGTAAAAAAAAAAAAGGTTCCCATCATTGGTGGCACATATGATTGTCACAGCTGATGAACCATTTTTTAAAACATTTTTTACTACCTATTTTCCCAACTGGAAGTTTAAAAAATGTTTTAAAAAGTAAAAAAAAAGTGCCGACTCTCAGCTGTCTTTGACAATCAGTTGAGAGAGGGAAATGTCAGAACCTTTTTTAGAAAAAGCATTTTTTTAAAAACTAACTATTCACCCTGTGAGGGTCATGTTTATTGCAGTGGCCATTTTGTGTCATAAGTTCAACTGTTTCTGCATTGTGCGTGAGTCAGTTGTGTAGGAGTCAGTTGTGCAGCTTTTGTATTATTTTTGTGCAAAGTGTAAAGGTTAGTTTTTGTGCTCTTTGTGGCTCTGTGAGGTTCATGCTTGTTGTTGCAGGGGCCATTTTGTGTGCTTTTGCATTGTGTGTGAGTCA
>JANHFT010009034.1:98694-109907 GCA_032467955.1 Pseudoxenodon macrops
TTAAATATAGATGAAATAAGAAAGAAGGATAGTGAAGGTTAAGCTCGGAAGCGACACTGTAAAGGAGAGGGGGAAGGTTTTTTTTGGGATTTTCTTTTTTCTTTTTCTTTTTTAGTTTGTATTTTAATATTGAAAAAAAATGTGAATGTGGAAAGGAGAGCAAATAGATAATTAGCTAAAAGGTGAAGAAAAAATGGAATAAAGAGAAATCAGGGAAACTGGAATACCATCCCAGGAAGGAGAGCAGCAGCATGGGAATGAAGAAAGGAAGAGGAGAGGAGAGGGAAGTAGGGGAGAGAGGAGGTAGAGGAGGAGTGGTGGAAGGAAAGGGAAGATGAGGGAGGGAGGGAAGAGGATAGAAGGGCTGCAGTATTTGGAAGGTGGCGATGGTATAAAAGAGACCTTGAAAATTAAAAGATATAAAGAAATGGGAACTGTGAAAGGGGGGAAAGATATTATTATAAAAGAATTGTATTATGATATGTAAAACTTATATGCAAAAATGAAATGTGAAATTAACTATATGGAAAATAAAAACTTTTTACAAAAAAAATTGAATATTATTTTATTTAATTGTTCAAAATATTTCTTCTCTAATTTAATCGGTACTGTTTGGAAGAGGTATAACAGTTTAGGTAGTACATTCATTTTGATAGTTGAAATCCTGCCGATAAATGAGATTTGTAATTTGCTCCATTTTTCTAAGTCTTTTTGTATTCGTCTTGCCAATTTGTTATAATTATCCTCCTTAATTGTGCTACATTTTGCTGATAATACAATTCCCAAATAATTTTCTTTACAATTTGGATTCCCATTTTCTTGATCTTGTCTACTAGTTAAATTTTTAGTTATTATTTTGGTTTTCCTTTTAAGCCCTGCTACTTTATCAAACTGACATCTCATTTAATAATGTTAGTCCTACCTCTTGAGGTTCCTCTATATTGAATGCGAGATCATCTGCAAATGCCTGCACTTTGTATTCTTGTTCTAAGCCTTTAATTTCCGAGTTCTGTCTGATTTGCTGCATTAATGTTTCTATTGAAAAGATAGATAATAACGGAAATAGAGGGCATCCTTGTCTTACTCCTTTGGATATGTTAAATCCATCCATAATTTCTCCATTTAAAATTATTTTTGCTACTTGCTTTGAATATATTGCTCTAATCATTCTAATAATTTTTTTGCCAAAATTCATCATTGTTAATTGATTAATTAAGAAATCCCAATTTAAATTGTAGAAGGCTTTTTGAGTCTCAAGGAACATGAGCACTACTGGTTTTCCCCGATGTGCTTCATAGTATTCTAGTGTGTCTAATATTGTTCTTATGTTATTCTTTATATGTCTGTTTGGAAGGAAGCCATTCTGGTCCGAATGTATGATTCCGTTGAGAATGTTTTTCAACCTTTCTGCCAATTTTGTCATAAATATTTTGTAATCTGAGTTTAGCAGCGAGATTGGCCTATAATTTTGAATCTTTTGTTTCTCTATACTATGTTTCGGGATTAGGGTTATCAAAGCCTCCATCCATGATTTTGGAATTTTCCCTTTCTCTAATACCTTATATGTTGTCAACAATAAGTCTTCAAATGGTTTATGTAATTCTTTGTAAAATTCTGCTGGGATTCTATCTGGACCTGGTGTTTTATTGTTTTTTTTTGTTTTAAAATTGCCTTTTCTAATTCAGCCATCGTTATTGTTTCATCTAATGTTTCTTTTGCCATTTCTAATAGTGGTGTAAGATTTTTATGTTGTAGGTAGTTTTTAATATCCTCCTCTTCTATGTCTTCCTTACTATATAATTTTTAAAGTATCTTATTGCTATATATTTTTTCTCCTCAATCTGGTATTGTACATTCCCGTTTTCATCTTCCAATTGTTGTATAAACTTATTTTCTTTCTCTTTCTTTAATTTATAAGCCAGCCATCTTCCTGGTTTATTGGCATTTTCAAAATAATTTTGTTTTGCTGCTTTGATTTTTTGAGCTACTTCCTCTTGCGCAATTAAATTTATCTTATGTTTAAGTATTCTTTCTTCTCTATTTTTTAAAATAGTCTTTATTGAATTTTGTACATTAAAAATTACCCCCTCAATTGGAGGGGGGAAACAATAAAAAACAGACAATCACAACAAAGACATGAAACAAGTATAATAAACATAATTCCAAATCTTACAACTGTGTAGTTATTAACATCTCTCCTTATCCTATTTCTTATCCTATTTGTACTATTAAAGCAATAACTTTTCTATCTATTCTTTAAACTTTATATATATATATATATAATATATATACAACTTTGTTTATTTTGATGATGGTAGTGGGGAGGGGGGATAAGTTTATTTACTAGTCTATCTTAACAGGCAAGAAATCTCTATCTTCTTTTATTGATTGTGTCAGCTTCTTCAATTGTCTTAACATTCTTAAAGTTGACAGCTGTTTCAAACCTGCCTATTAAAAATCTGCTGTCTTCTATTATTGCTGTTTCTTACAGTAAGAAAAGTAAATATCTTAAAAGCTTGTTGTAAATACATTCAAATTTACAGCCCCTGAAGGATTTTTATTTTTAGAACAAAATATTTTTACCGAGAATAAAAACTTCTAACTTGACACACACACACACAAAAAAAGATTTTGTATTAGTTGATCTTTCTCTTGTAGCTACGGTCAACTGGCAGTCATGCTTACTGCAAACAACTCTTAGAAAAAACTGTGAAGGGTGAATTCCAGCAGAACAAGATAAGAATTTCTTATAAAACTAGTACAATTTGATCACTGTATTCATTCACAACCTGGCTACTTTGTCACTTATTATATATTTCAACACTTGCCGTGTTTACATTAAGCATAGTTTGACTCTTGCACAATGCCAGGATAACAAGATTACCCATTCACAATATCGGTAGAGGAGTTTTTATGCCTTGAAGGAATAGGGATTGGCGCTATGCAGCACTGTGATTCAAAGGGGAAAAGACAATTTGGAGTACATGAGAGTTGATAGCCTTGAAAAAGTCATTTTGATTTAAGAAAGTGCCAACAGTATGTGCAACCCCACAGCATTGTATAACCCTTGGTTTCTGGATCATTGCACAGTCCTTTATTAAGGAAATATTCTGTTCAAGAAAAAAATCATGCTAAATTATTCAAGTGTTGGTCATGACACAGTTGAAACATAATGCCTTTGGTGCAAATCTTGCATTTTTTGCTTTGCATATCTAAAGGCAGGTGGGTCCTCGACTTATGACCATTTGTTTAACAATGTTTAAAGTTATAAGAGCCTGAGAAAAAAGTGATTCACAACCTGAGCTCAAGGTTATGACTGTTGTACCACTCTCGTGGTCACATGATTATATTTTGGGAGCTTGGCAACTGGTTCACGTTTATGACCGATTACAGCATTCTGCAGTCGTGATCATGATCTGCAATTTGCCTAGCTGGTTTCTGGCAAGCAACTTCAATTGGGGAAGCCAGATTTGCATTATGCATACCTGCACAATACTCATGTGATTCACTTAACAACCACAGTAAAAATAATCATGAAATTGAGTCCAGTGACATAATGATAATTGACCACATTGCTCAGCAACCAAAATTCTGGTCCCAGCTGTGGTAAGTGGAGGACTATTAGTAAGGAATAAATACAAACACATTTTATTGGCCAGATGAACCTGTTGGATTAAGTACCTAATTATTTCAACTTGTCTTTTACTGAATATTAACAAAAAGCAGTAAGATAGTGGATTTACAAAGTTAGATTAAACTGCTTAGTGTGGAAAAGAAGACATCTACGGTAATTTCCATGTAGTATGCCACCCAGAGTTACTTGACTGATGGGCAGTGTGTAAATTTAACAAAAATAAAAGTAGAAAAGAGGAATGAAAGTTGCTTGTATAAAAGAAACAACTACTAAAATGGGCAAGTTAAGCAGTGACAACTAATACAGTATTTTTGGACTAAAAAGAAAAATCAGGCACAAGGCAGATTCTTCTAATAATGAGGCAGCATTAAAAATTACCCTTTGGAAATGTTGCCAGTTCCTGTAATGGGATTACTTCAATTATTTTATTTTAAAACAAGCTCTATATAGCAAGTAATGCTATAAAACAGACCATTTCCTTGAACTGTAAGAGTTCAAGAAATCACCGAGTAATGACAGAACAAAGTAAGTTGGATGCTAAATGCAACATTGGGAGAAAATAGCTTCTGTTAAAATGAGTACACTAAGCATGAATGTACAAGGAGGTTATGGAATGACTTAAGGCACTTTTAAATGTATTCAATAATTTAAGATTCTGCTGTCAGTTACAGAATCAGACTTTTCTAATGCTGTAATCTGAAACAATAAAAAATAGCTTTGGATTTCACAGCATGATGCATCTTTGTATACTACACAGGTGAAACCACCTTCACTAATCCTTTCACACATTTTCTTTTAATCTTGTTCTAGAACAGGGGTGTCAAACTCATGGCCCGGGCTGGAGTTTAGCGAAAGAAAAAAGTCTCGATACGTCACATGATGTGAGTTTGACACTCCTGTTCTAGAAGAACTTGTAGGAACACTTCAATGAGAGGCACAACAGTATGCACATTATATGGGCACTTCTGTATTCAATGGGACATGTAGTGCTTTAGATTTGGTGGCAAAAATGTGGGGCACATAGGGATGCAAGCATAGGAATTGGTCTGCTACTCTTTATCCTACACATCATTTCCCAGATAATGCAGCAGCTGTAGGTAAGCTAATGCTTGTGCATTCTTTAAGAAAACAGCTTGTGCTTTAAGGAGTAGCAGGCAACTGCTGTTCTTGGGTCCTGCTAACTCCAACCCACCCTTTAGCCTTCCTATTTGAAACACATATTTGAATAGCCCTAGTAAGTACAGCTAGGATTATGAGGTGTATCTCTTGTCTTGGAAAAATGCCATTGTGAATGAATTTGAATAATCCTGTGCATTACCATTTGGGCAAAGTTATGTATGATCTTAATTTTTTTTAATGAATGTCCCGGTTTTAGGTGTATAAATGTTAGAAATTACATTTAAACTCATGCCAGGCATGATCAATCTGGCCATGAGCTTTTTTTCAGGCAAGATTTAAGAGAAATCCAGTCATACGTTTTTCCAGCTTGGGGTGAAGAAGCTTTTTAGTACTCCCCGAGAGGAAAACGATTACTTTTTCTCCGTCGTGAAAAGCTGACAGCAACCTTAGCATTTTCTAAAGAATTCTCTAAAGATCCTAAACAATACAATAAAGAACTTTTTTAAAAAAAATTAAAAAGGCATCTCCGCATAGCTGGCAGCTTTTAAAAGTAGAAGCATTTTTGCCAGATTAAAACAAAATATCGCTGGATAAAGCATCGCAATTCGGCCAGACATGGTTTTGACAGAGTGAAGTCGGATGTTCGATTCCAAGAAAAATTCGGAGCCGATTCTTCTGATGGGGGGGCCAATAGCTGTTCTTATACGTTTCTTCGAGTTTCTTCTTCCAGTTTAATTTCCCCAGAATTAAAAGAAACTCCCTTCTGAAGTAAAACATTTCGGGCTCAACGCCCTCGCTCCAATTTCAGAAATAGCCCAGGCTTAATCAAGCGTAAGAAGGCGCCTTTCGGGTTCATTATTAACACTGCCGGTTTTATAAGCCCAAATGAGCCCCTAAAGTTAGTCGTGCAAAAAAGAAAAAAAAAACAGAGGAAAAAAAAACCCCACCTCTCTTTAAAAACTCTTTCAGGCCGCAACCCACCGTCCCTCCCTCCCTCCCTATCTAGAACTTCCAACGCTGCACCTGCAACTCCGCCTCCTTCACTTCACTGACCACCGATATCCCCGCAGCTAGAGCGACGCTGCTTCGCCAAGGACGGCTTCCGTCTTTTAGCGGAAGTTCGGCCGCGTGACGTCGCGCCGCACTTCCCTGCAGCGGTGTCCTTGGTGGTTCTCGGCGGAGACCAGGAAGCGATTGGTGGAGCCGTCAAGATGTTTCGAACCCTTTTGGTACGTGAGTGGGGGAGGGGGACACACACACGCTCCCTTGGGGAGCCGTTGAGAGGAGAGCAGCCGTTGGCTAGTAAGAGGGGTTGGTGTGTGTGTGTGTTTTGAAATGTTCCGCCTTTCGTTGGGGTCCGAGGGCCAGGATTGTTCCTCTCTGGTCCCCCGCTTGACTATAACCGTATGAAGCCGGGTGGTTAGCCTCAGAGAGGGACAGCTGGCTTGAAGGATGACTGAGGCGATGCGGATTTTTTATGGTGGCTTCCCGGTCTTGGATCCAGCGCTAATGGTTGGCAAGTACCGCTGTGCGACCCTTGTCTTGTGGAGGTTGCGGGGTGAAAGAAGAGCGCCCCGGTGTGGGTGGTTGAGGGGGGAGCGCAGCGCGAATCAAGCCTCTCTCCCCTATTCAGGGAGTGCAGATAAAAGTCCTCTGATTTACCACCGTTCGTTCAGTGACCGTTCGAGGTTGCAACGGCACTGGAAAAAGTGACTTAACGACCGACCGACCGTTATGAGCATTGCAGCATCCCCATGGTCACGTGGTTTACCTTTGGACGTTTGACAGCCGGCTCCTATTTATGACGGTCGCAGGGTCAAGTGATCCACCTTTTTGCAACAAGCAAAATCAGTGGGGGAAGTGGGGAATTCACTTAACAATGGTGTTGCAAACTTAACAACGGTAGCAATGCGCTGAACAACGTGGCGAGAAAAGTCATAAAACCGGGCAAAACTCGCTTAGCAAATTCCTCAATCAGCACCATAAATTCTGGCCTCAGTTGTGGTCATAAGTCGAGGACTACCTGTACTTGCCAATCCCTTTGTTAGGCTGATAAAGGTTTAGATGTGGTTTGAAATTTAACAGGATTCTGAGGGCTAGTGAAATTTAAGAAGCAACAGTAAGGCCAAATGTAAATAAGTATGATTATCCCCAGCAATAAAAGTAATTTTGGTGATCCTATTTTTTCAAATGATGCTATGCTAATTTAGAAAATTTATTATTATTGTTGTTGTTGTTGTTGTTGTTATTTATTAAATTTATATACCGCCCTTCTCTCGAAAGACTCAGGGCGGTGTACAGCCAGTAATAAAAACATACAATACAAAAGTTAAAAAAATATGGCCCTATTTAAAAACCCTTTTAAATTAATTAAAATTAAAATAGTATAAACTGTAATATTTACAGAGGCTGTCTATAGACCCTTTTTAAATGATGGTGGTAGAGATGAACATTATGTTAGTGTTGATAGACAGTAACCAC
The DNA here is from genome assembly GCA_032467955.1 of Pseudoxenodon macrops. NCBI lineage: Eukaryota > Metazoa > Chordata > Lepidosauria > Squamata > Pseudoxenodontidae > Pseudoxenodon > Pseudoxenodon macrops. Next base: position 105,929 of record JANHFT010009034.1, read on the forward strand.
TTCAAGCCTTCCTATTATTGTTTTTGCTGTGATCATTAACTCAATTTGCATATGCTATACAGGTAGGTTTTGGAGGGAGAATGTTTATACTACTGCAGATGTGGCTTTTTTGAATTCAGTAATAAATATAGTATCCTTTGTATATTAATGCTGTCATTAATTATGGTGGGTTCATGCTGGAGTCTCTGAATTGATTTTGTTACACACATAAAATATATATTTGTATTCCTGTTGCAGACTGTTCGGCAAGTAGCACAAAACCCCATAAACTTCGCCTCTCGCAGGCAACTTGCAAGCAGGATTGCGGAGAAGCAGAAACATTTCCAGGTACCTACTGATTATCTTCCTGCTCTGAGAACAGATAAATTTAATGGAATACTGGTATCATTCTGCACATTTTTAAATAATAATAATATTAGCCATCTTGGTTTTTCCCTTAAATTTCATTCTTATGCTATTCCAAAATCTAGAATTATATGGAGATGAATATATGTATAACTATCAGTGTGTATGCATGTCTTGGAATGTATAAATAAAAACTACCACTTTTAGGTAAGAAAAATTCAAACTTCTAAATTATAAAGGCGCCCATTAAAATAGTTTATAACAATTTAATTCATTGTTTTATGGTTACTAGGTGTCATAACGAGGAATTAAAACTAAGTTTGTTTACTGAGTTCAGTAGATAGCTATACTTTAATGTTGGGTCATTATGAATGCCTACATTGGTGTTAAGTAACTGAAATATTAATGCTGTTTATTCTAAAATTTACACTCTAGTATTGACCATGTCAAAGTATGAACATTGGCAGTTGGATGTACTTTTACCGTTAAGAACCATTTTTCTATATCCTTAATATTTTAGTCTCAATTGACACTCTATAATTACAATCATACAGTCTCTCATATTACCTCCTTGTTTTGTAAAATCCACCAATTGTCTATATTAGATCAAAGCTATGTTTTGGAAAAATACTTGCTGTATATCAGTTCTTCAGGCTTTATACATTCTTAATTCAAATTAAGATTTTGAGTTGGAGGATTTGCTGTGCTATAATAACAGATGCAAAGAAGGAGACAGTGCTTTTGTATTTTAAGCCTATTTTCAACAGATCAAGATTTCATTTTGGATGTTATAACTACGGCTGCAGAAGTTTATTTTTCTTGCCGAGGAGAAACTTGATTTGTAGAAGCTAATCCAAAACTAATATATGAATACTGAGTTTTGTGTCATTGATTTTAGGAAGATAATGGCCTTCCAGTGTATTTGAAAAGCGGAATGACAGATGCTGTGCTGTATCGAATTACCATGGCCCTTTCTGTTTTTGGTAAGTCTTAAGTATAAGCTAAATTGTCTTAGCCTCCTAAAAATTTCCAAAATAACCTACCCTTCTCTATTTAAATCCAAAGTAGATAGAAATGTTCTAGTTTTTTTTAGTTTAATAAATACCGTATTTAAATAAATAATTAAAATATTAATTAAAATATTTAATGTCAAAATTATTTTGTAAAGTATTCCCCTGATATTGATACTGTATTTATATCACAACCTTTTGTTATGTAAAAATCTTTCATATTCAGTGTTATATGAGAGAGAATGTATTACCTCGTCCTTTTAATCTAATTTTAAAATTGTTTTCAGAAAAAACTATATTGTAAATATTTGACTGGGTTGCCTTTTTGGGATGTTCTTTATCTGAATCTCTGTCTTACAGGACATAATTCAGATATGTAACTATTCCCACTACAGAAGATTTAAGTCTCATTTTGTTCAATAGGAAAAAATGAATGCCATTTAAAAAAAATGTAGACTTATTTACTGTTGGCAGTATTTGACCCAATCTCTCTATCAATTTTGAAATTTACTTCTGTTTTGACATTTACATTTTAAAATGCTTGGTTTTAATTGCTTAGTGCTATTGTGCTGCTTTTAAATCACAATAAAAGTGTAATTAGCAAAACCAACAAATTTACGTTTTAAAATACTGTTTTAAAACTTAGAGGTTTGGGTAATTAATTTTTTAAAATAAATATGCTTTACGTTTTATTGAGACTGGACCCATATTATCTATCTACCTTTAAAATGTGAAAAATAACGGAATGAAGAACTTTTCTAAAACCTTTTAATCTGGCATCTCTGCCTTTAAAGCGACATGAAAGGGTCTGTACATTTCTGTTGTATTTTAAGGGAACTATAATTAAGCATCTATATTCTGGCTATCATTATACATTGTCTTTCTTATTTTCAGGAACTGGCTATCTCTTATATAAAATATATGAAATAGGAAAGCCAAAGAAATAACTCCAGTTCAGAAGATGCATCCTGGAATAGCATCATTCTGTTCCATTCCATTACACTCATCAGGGACTTGGTCCTTGTCATAAATACTTGATTTTGTGTTTGGGAACAATATTTGTTAAAAATGTAGTAACTGCTGTCAGTAAACTAGTTTGGCCTGAAGGATATATTTGCAACTGTTAAAAGATTATTTGTTGAATTTTATATTTGTTGCAATTGCTACTGTTTGGTTGCAAAAATGAATAATAAACGCTGAAATATGTGTTAATTTACCTTCTTGCCTAGTTTGTAGTTAAAAATGTATCAAAATGTAAATAAAAAATGTCCTAGTAATGTAACTAAAACATAATCTGAGGATCAATTCCTAATTCGCTACTGCTAATGGAAAAATGCTATAAGTAGAATATGAAGTGGCTGCAATTTTTAGCAGTTTCCTCTTTGACCTCAAATCGGCTCTGCAGGTAGACTAGAAGATGGGCAGCTGCATTTGTAAGAAGAGAAATTTGATCTACCTGACCTAGTTTGGATGGGACAATTTGGTTAGACCTGGACATTTTATAGCTTGCAGACCACATCCAGTGTTTTAGCTATTTCTGCCTGGGCTGCAGCAATGGGGGTTGGGGGAGAGTGCCCGGGGTATGGCTGGGGTAGGGGGATTGGTAGGGGTGTGTGGAAGTCCCAGTTTCTTATCTGGTCTTTGGGAAAATCCATTTCCCCACCTCCAGGTTAGAGGATAGCAATTTATTAGACTTTGTCTGGAATCTTGGTTTGAAAGATACTATGAAGATCACTGAAAAGATATTGAAACTGAACTCCGCATGTATTATTTCACTTTTATTTCTAGGCTAAGAGCATAAAAGGAAATATTTTATTGCCTATTAGTTTGTATCTATCCTTAGTGCCATAACATTTAGAAATTGTGGAAGCTTAATATTTAGAAATAAGCATGTATTGAAATGTATGCTTCCTGCTATGATTTATAAAATCACCTCACAAATATACATAAGATACAACACATTTGATTGGGACAAGTAAGCCCAGAATGTAGCATGAATGTACTAACTCAGACACTGCTGTTGCAAGAAAGTGGCAATTGTAACTTGAAATTGCCTGGTAAATTGTGAGTTTATAGAAAACCAAAGACTGGGTAATGTCTTAGCTTTAGACCTTTAACAACATGGGACAAGTGTAGAAGTTCTTCATTGCAAAAGTGAATTTATTACCAATTGCGCTTTCTAAACACTTGCTGGCTGTAATGCCTGAGCAATATGAATTGTTGCTACCTGACTGGTAGAGGAAGAGATTAATTCAATGAAATACCTGTTGCAGAGAAACATGGGATATCAGAGGAAACTAGGTAGGAACTCTAGTTCCCTAAAATGGTATACATATCAATCGATACATGAACAACTATGATGTTTTTGACTCATTCGTTTAATTAGGTTATCATTAGTTTTATGTGTAGAGAACATACAACTTTCAGGTTATATTTATACAGAAATATTGCAAATTCAAAATGGTTCACAAACTTTTAAATAATGTATAAACACCTGCTATCCACTTTTCAAATAAGAGGTACGAGTTTAAATGAAAAAACTGCTACCTTCTTTTTAATCCCCCCCCCCCCCTTTGTACTTACTGATAAAAAATGTAGGTTATGGGGTCATCTTTCACAAAGAG
>JANHFT010009034.1:141956-152847 GCA_032467955.1 Pseudoxenodon macrops
AGCTGTATTCAAGAATTGGTCTAGCAAAAGTTTTGTATGCCCTAGTTTATAGTTCAATATTACCGGAGAAGAAGCTATGCAAGATTAGGTTAATCGTCCGTGGGCCTTGAGTTTGATACCCCTGAAACCGAAAAATCACATTTTTCCTCATATAGACTTTACTATATAGAGAATTCAAGTTCCTCCCACATATTTCTGGAATTTAAAACATTTATCTAACTGTGCTTTGCTTACTAGACTGTTATTTTTTAACAGCTCACTTACCTGCAAGGAATTTGGAATTTTCTGAAGTTACTTCTAACAGCTTCAAAGTGACCTGGGCTCCAGCAGGAGAAAATGTTTTGTTTTACCTTATCAAGTATAAAGAGGCTCTTGGTGGAGAGGAAGTCAGTGTTTCTGTACGTGCTCCAGTTACTAACACAGTCCTTACTAATTTACTACCAAAAACTACATATTCTGTCAGTGTGATTGCAGAATATGAAGATGGTGATGGACCTCCATTGGATGGGAACGAAACCACTTTAGAAGGTATCTTTCCTGTTGCCTTGATTCTGTTCTTCTCTTTAAACCTTAATATAGAGATCCAATTTTTTCTTACCAAATTAAGGTGGTTGCACCTGAACAACACCAGCAGTTGAGAGTTAATTATGTATGAATTCCAATTTTATTGTGTCCAGATAATAGCTAAGAGGTCACAAGAGGAGAAATGTATTATTAAGTGAGAAATGGAAGCTTTCCCATTGCCTTATGAACGAAAGAAAGACATGGAACAATATATAATAGATTTATTTCAAAGAAACTACATTTGTTTGAAGTAAATACATTTCTCAATAAAATAAATATGCATACAAGAATAAAATTTTAAATTAGATTGTGAATAGAAAGAAGAGGATTATGGTTCTAATATATATTTAATGTTCTTGGGTATAATTCCTTATTTTAAAGATAATACCTACATTGTACCTCAGACTTGTGTAAATGTGTATATTTAATTTGGGCATCGTTACGATAAAGCAATTGAACATTTACAGGACTACAGAACATATAAGGATAATTTGAAAAATAACTCCCAAATGATAACAGAAACTATTTTACATTAAATATTTATCAGAACATTCACTCCTCTTTGTCATCTATACCTTATTAATCCTTGCATATTGATATTTGTATTAAACTCTTTATATATCTTACTATTAGGTTTTTAGAATGCTAGAAAGTCTTTAATCAATACCTTATTTTTCCCTTCATTTCTAGCATATAGTAGATATTCTATGTAGTCCAATGAAATCTTGGACTCTGATTTAGTGAATGGATAAAATCTATGTCCAGAGATATCTGTCCTAATAACTAACGAATGATTCTGGACACAATTCAAATAGTTAAAACACAATACAAAAAGATATTAAATACAAATAGCAGACAAGAAATATTATAATTTGTCCGTGTCAACCTAACCAGGAAACAGGGCCCTTCACACACTTAGCCTGGTCTTCAAGGCCTTCTGAAAAGCCAGCACGATTGGGGGCCTTCCCTATCTTTGGAGGGATAATGTTCCAGAGGGAAAGGCTAAGGCAGAGAAGGTATGTTTCCTAACCCTCACCAGCCAACATTTCTTGGCGGACAGGACCTGAAGCATATCCGTTCTGCCAGATCAAATTGGACAGGTAGTAACAATAGGGGAAAATGGTGCCTCAAGTAACCCAGTCCCAAGCCATAAAGAACTTTAAAGGTGACAACCAGTACTTTGAATTGCACCTAGAAGCCCAATGACAACCAATGCAGTGAACACAAAGTTTGAAAGACAGGAAATTCAGTAAACTGAAGTAACTCACCAGTTTAAAATCCCTGGGCAGTTTTGATATAGCCCCAATTATACTTTCATGGGAAGGTAATTCTGTAGTTGGATACTGTCCATATTACATAGCACTGAGAAAATGTGTTAAAGCATGAACAGAATAATACAATCATCTAATGTAGCAAGATTTTATTTGTATATTTATTTTGAGATTAATTAAAATATGGGGCTAATACATACAATTTTTGGAAAAATTATTTTTAGTCATAGGATCTCCAAGAAACCTGAAAGTTACTGATGAAACAACGGATAGTTTTAAAGTTGGATGGTCACCAGCTCCAGGGAATGTTCTTAGATACAGACTTGCATATAGACCGGTTACTGGTGGAGAAACAAAAGAAGTAACCATCCCAGCAAATGAAAGAGCAACCACTCTACATAATCTGATGCCTGATACAACATATGAAGTTTCCTTAACTGCCGAGTACTTGTCTGGAGTTGGAAGTCCATTGGATGGACATGGAAAAACTGAAGAAGGTAGATAACCAACATCCTGCTTTAGTAGTCAAATGAATTTTGATATAGGATATAGCAATAAAAATCTACTAGCCTATGTTCATTGTAATAGGAAGCTATGATGCATTTCACTGGTTCATTGGCAGCATGTAGAATAATTGTTTGACATGTCTCATCTTGAGTGTGTTGATTAGTGCATATTACAGCACAAATATCTACATGTCTTTGCCAATCTCTGAATCCCAGTTCTTTGTAGAGGCACACTTCTTTTAGCAATAGTATTTATCTGTATCTCTTAAATTCCATTCCAATAGCCAAGCAGATCCCTATTTCTTTTTTTTTTTTCCTCCCTAAAATTGCAACTTTTAGCCCAGAGATCTATTCCTAACCACAATGATGTCAAAATAATGAAACCTCTCCCCTTTTATACTGCATTGTGACACTTCACACAAGTACTGTACAGAAGAGTTGGATTTTGTGTCATGATATCCCTTGCCCTAATTCCATACTTGAGGTGTAGACAGCTATAGTCTTCAAGTATTACTGTGTTGCTTGTCTGACCTTAAACACCAGTGCTATCTGGTATCTCTTGCTTATCCAAGAAAACTTGATTTACCAGACCCCATTTAAAGACTTCAGGTACAAAGGACCAACTTTCCATTTGGTAATTCCATCTAAAATAATAGAGAAGTCCAGATGAGACACTTAAATGCATATTAATTTTCACCATTTGTATATTTTAACATATCTGCAGTAATGAGCTCATTATTGAAATGATGCAAATTAATATCACACATCAATTTATGTGTTTGTGTAATGACCGCTTATTATACAAATGATGTCAATTGATCCAGATGACTTACTTTTGGATTTAAAACATTTGGGAATAGTGGTTATCCCACCCATCCAATTAGTTCATTGAATAAAGGTTTGATTGTATTATAAAAAATAATAGTATCATAGTAATTTATTTCACCAATATTTCACAGATAGAAAATTGTTCTTGTAATGGTTTTGTTGGTTTACTCCTAAGATGTTTGTTTAAAAAAATAATTTATTCTATATAGTGCTTGGAAGACCAAGAGACTTGAAAGTTTCAGATGCTACAACATCCTCATTGAAGTTGTCTTGGAATTCAGCACCTGGCAAAGTGCAGCAGTATCTTGTCACCTACACTCCAGTGGCTGGAGGTGAACCTAAAGAGATAACCATAAGGGGAGACACCACCAGTACAGTTCTCACTAACTTGGAACCAGGAACAAAATATGATTTGTCTGTAACTGCCCTTTATGCATCTGGAGCAGGAGAGGCTCTTTCTAAACAAGGAGAAACGCTTGAAGGTAAGAACACCTGGATTGATTATGGTTGGGATGGAATACCACATTAATCTGAAAGGAAGAACAAAAATGGGAATTAAGACATTTTCTGTAAGGAAGAATAGACAACCTTCAAAAAAGAAAACCTAGGATTGCCAATTCCGATTAAAATTAATATTGGAAATTTAGCCTTCTTCAGGAATTCTATGCATATTTCACATTTGTATAAGCATATGTATGCATATGTGTGAGCGTGCTACACACATACTTGAAATACTAGGACTAAAGGACATACTCAGAACAACAAAAATGGTTGGCTTGTGAAACATGGTTTATAATTGAGTGAATTTAGTGAATCGGACACCAGTAGTTTGCTCAAGAAAGATGGCTTAAACCTTTTGTTTAGCCCAATGTGTGAATTTAGTCAGCTGTTGTTTTGTATTCCTTTTTTGCCCTGAACTGAATAGACAATTGCAACAGACTTCTTTTCTGAACCGTTTCAGCAGCACAAAGAGGATTTCAATTTTTAGAAAGCATCAATGATTGCTTCTGGAAAGCAGCTATTCTCTGTGCCTAGGTCTGACTGTAGAGAACTTTCAGAGTACGCATTTGGTCCACAGTGAACATTTGGCAAAGAAGATCTGGCTCCTATTCATATGCTTTGCTCTTCATCCCCTCTGACCATCACCAATTCATCCTGCTCCCTCTATCCCTGCTTGACACAACTATGTAATTTGAATGACAGAGCATAGAAAGACACAACAACCATAAATATCAAATTCTAAGAATATGGTTAAAGTCTATTATCTATCATAACATTATTATTTATGACTTCCATGTCTTAACAGGGTTACATTATGATAGCATCTGTAATCAAAATGTGTCTCATTACTTGGGCATCCATCCTGTCTTTATCAGTGACAGAAAAGATTGATTGTGTAATTACTATGCATGCTTTTAAATAATGCTCATCCTGTGGAATGTGGTTTTTCTTCAGCTAGATGAGAAAGCATTGCAAGTAGTTTTAAGGGCTCTAGAGAAAGTTTATTGCCGTGAATTGTTTTATGAGAAAAAATGATCGGAACTCTGAATAAGTACAAACAAAAATGATAAGTGGATTGCAAGAGAAATCAAGACAGCGTTTTGCTCATAAGCTCAGCACAAAAATGGAGCAGATTATAGCTTAAATATTCTTAAGAACAAGTAGTTTTTGTTGGGATGAAAGAATCAAGTTTATTGTGCGTAATAGAACAAAATCATAAAATAGATTTGTGGGGGGAAAAAAGCAAGAATAGTTGCTTTGTTGCAAAGAGCCAATTTAGAACAGGATCCAATCTGGGTCGGTCACCGGGACCAGAGGTTTTAGTCTTCTGAGCTTTCAGACTCATGCTGGGGTCCATCCTCAGGGAACTTCTCTCTAGCAGAGTGTTCAGAACAATCTTTTATGGCAGGTCACCTCACTGAGTTGTATTGGTAAAATCAGTAGAAGAAATTATTTGAGATAGAAGTAATCGATGTACAGTAACCAAGACTGCCATTTTTCAGTAGTGGTAAAAGAGTTGTTTGGCTTGTATGTGCTTATTCCTCAAGATCACTCATACTCTGAGGGGGGTATCTGCATGGCTATTAAGAATATAAAAAAAGGAACTGTAGAATAACAACAAAAAGATAAATTAATTTTCAAATTATATGGGAAAACTTTTGTGTGTTGTCTAAAAATTAAATTGCTGTTTTTTAAGGAAAGAAGCTTGAAACAAACACACTGATTATGCTGAAGTGATACGGTAGCATATTTTATTGTTTTATTTATTACATTTATATGCCACTCATCTTGCAATCTTGCAGCTTTGGGCGGTTTACAATCCAATAAATTATATTAAAATATTAAAACAGTAAAGCAATAAATATAACATTAAAATCAATAGAGAAATGGGGGTATACAGTGGAGTGAAGGTGGGAACTTGTATTTAACCCAGTAATGATTGACATGCCCTGGCATAGCCCAATTTTAAGGTCCTTTCAGAAGTCCAAGAGGAGTATGATGTTCCAACTCTTCTCCTGGATCCCACCAGCCAGTTTTTAGGATAATATTAAATAGAATAACACTTTTATTATGAAACCTTGTTGGTCCAATAAGGTTGGGTTATATATCACACAATGTATGGCATTTCCCAAATGTCATTATACCATAAATGATCTTTATTCTTATCAAATTTATTAACCTCTGTAGCTTAACCTAAATAGATAAGCATATCTACAGTTCTTCCCAGAATTGTTTTTTGTTCTTAAATAAAAACAGCATCCCAGCAATCTGGGATCTTTGTGGCAGATTATAGACACTTAAGTTTTAAGAAGTGATTATCTCTCACTGTTGAAGCTTTGCATTTCTGTTTCACTCATTCCACAATGTCACATATTGGCATATTGATCCATTTTTGGGATCTCACATACCATACTCATCTCAGCTATTGACGTTGGTCTTGATGTATATGTATATATTATCAGGCTCAACAATAACTTTATTTTCTTTAAACTGCTAATTATTTAAGACCTAGAAACTATGGAAGGAATAATTTCAGTCTCGGTCAGTATATTTTCCCCCCAGTTTTTAATGTTTCACTTTTAAACACAAGCTTTAGGCCCACTAACTTACTTTCTTTGTTTTAAAAAACAAGAGTGAGTTTTTATGCTATATTCCCACTTTCCACTAACCATAGTTAATTGAATCATATATTGTAAATTAATCCAATTGCCTGGGATTACACAGTCCATTTATATGGTAAAGTAGTCACTCTACATTGGCTATATTCATCTAATATACTGAGCTACAAACATGCAAACAGCAATTAGGTTAAATCAGTGTGTCTTGGCTGCTGTGTGTATTTATTTTGTTGATGTTTTTATTGTTTTAAATTGCTTTAATTGTTTTATAGTTTCAGTATAGTGGGTCACCCAGAGTCACTTGGCTGAGATGAGTGGCAATAAAAATTGAATAAATTAAACCAGTAAATGTGCACATCCAGCATCAAGATCTTTTAATAGTTAAAACATAATGCTAAATAAGATTGACTCTACATTCCTATTTAATAGCTTGTTGGAAAACGTGGCTTGTTGGAAATCAGTGAGTTCATAATAATTGGCATAAATCCCAGTAACCGCAGACTCCAGATGGTTTACCATAAATTGACCAGTGGTTCACCAATGGAATACAATTTACTTTAGGCCCATTTGTGAGTTAACCCTCTGTTAAAGAGTTTTCAGTTTAATGTAGGCTTTTTTTTGCGATTTTCTGTCTGGTTCCTTCTTTTCGTTACTTTGGTGGCATTTTATTGTGTATAAATTTTGACACATTGAGGTTTTTTTTAAAAAAGGGGCTTCAAGTGATTGTCCCCTTCCTATTCTGCTACCTCCTCTCTCTTGAGGTCTTCTATTTAATTTTCATTTTTTTACTCAAAGCCAAACTTATAGGTCAGAGGCTAAAAATAAAACAAGAGCAATTGTTATGAGTCGAAACCGGTTGTTAGCTCAGAATCAAATCTTTCTATGCGCTACTGTTTAGTAGTCTGTTCTTTCCCATAGAGAGGAGGTGTAAGAACAGTTCCACCAAGGGCCCGCTTGTTTGCCTTGAGGTATAATGTCAAATGACAAGGACATGCTTTCTTTTAAAACGATTGAACAGGACTTGGTGAATGTTTCTTTTGTTACTTAGGCTCTGTAGTTTTTAAATAAGGTACCTTTGTAGGACCAAGAAGATGTTGTTTTTTGAATTAATAATAGTCATTATACAAATAAGTAACATTACATTCTGAACTCAGGTTATTCGACAATAATTCACAGTGATTGTCCTAGTAGGACCTGTGACTTTATAAATATTGTTACAGACTTTGTTTCTACTCAACTTACAATATTTGTTTATATCTTAAATGTTTTATCTTCATTTTTTTTCTGCCAGCTCTTCTGTATTTTTCTCAACATCTTTTTCTTTCAATGCCCTTTCTATCTGGCCCCAGCATCAACCATCTGATCCCTAACAATATTTTTCCTAAGTTATTTATTCTATACTGGTAGTAACATGGCTTCCTTGCAGAATTCAAAGGCCAATAATAACTCCAAGAAGTGACCTTCAAAAACATCAGTCGCTACGATGCCTTGTGATAGTCCAGATAAATAGCAATAACTTTCATTTTCAATATATTTTAGTGCCCAGCCATGCTACCACTCTCTGCCCCTTCAGGTTGTGGCTTGGTAAAAAAAGTTAGAGAGCATATTTTCAACAGCTCCATAACCTACTTTCTGCCATGCTCTTTTTCTTGGGTTTTCTAACATTAGGAAATGGCAACCTTCAAAACCAGCGGCATAAGTAGGAAGTGAGATCTGATGTCTTAATTCCAACTACCAATTTCAGAGATTGCAATTTTAATCACGGATACTTTTATCAAGAAATTATATTTAACATAAAATGGGATTTCTAACCAATCATGACCAAATACCTCTATGTTTTCATTAAGTAATGGCTTTTCACATTTTTACTAAAACGCTTTCACACAGCCGAAGTTATCTTTTTATGATGTTTCATAGTTAACTTAAAAATATTTTTTAAAAAACAGGACCTCCCACAGATTGAGTCAGTAGTACTTCAAGTGACATTTCCTTACAATGAAGGTTTTAGCATAACATGAGAACATTTTGAGTTGCAAATGGCTTGCCATACAAAGAGATTCTGTTTCTGTCTTGGAGATTTATTGCTGTCTCATGCATTATTTAAATTAGACGTTTTCCATTTTCTGATACTGACATTTTCAAGAGATAGTTGCCAGTTGTGAAACAATTGTGTTCCTTGTCCGTGCTATGGGAAAGTCATGTTACTAGGAAAAAATAAATCAACATAGAGGAAATGATACACTGCACAAGAAAACAGTAACCAGCTTCTTCTAAATATTTTTTAAAAAGAACAGCATATTACACAGTTGCTAGAATACTGTGCGGTAATGGAATAATGTTCACTCCATGGCAGCTTTGAATTTGTTCTACTGGTTAAACTGAGGATAAACACAATGTATAGTATTTCTGGATAATTTATTGGCAGCTACCAACTAACTTTGATATAATTTAAAAACAAAACAAAACATAACAGTGGTATTGTGACCTAGTGGTGAAGACACTTGCCTCCCACTTGGAAGGTTGAGAGTTCAATCCCAGCGGTAGATGTTTCTTTCTTCTAGAGAGCAAAGAAAAGAATATCTGCTGTGAACTCTGCATAGGCGTCAGGAAGGGCATCCGGCCAGTAAATGCTCAGCTCCATCCAATCACCCTGACTTTACCCCAGATAATGGGATTACATGGGAGGGGTTTTTTTATTACAAAAATAGAAGCTGGCGCCCTTTAAAGCAAAGTACCAGCCTTTGATATTTTCTCATTAGAAAATGACTTTGGGATCTATACCGGCTATATAAATATTTTGAAAAATATAGTTGGTGCACAACTGCAATCTAATACCTTTTGATGGAGAAATATGCCTTCTTAAAAAAAAGGCTTGAGTAGTAAAGAACATCATGGATAGCTAAAACTCACCTCTTTTATTACTTCCTATACTTTCAGTGGCAGCTTTAACAATCCCGAGTCAATCGTTTGTCAGTGTCCATAATATACTCAAAATTTTCAATCCTGTAATGGAAACAAATGTTCAGAAGTAAGTCCCAGAAGTAATGTGACTTTTTTTTTTCATTAGCATGTTGGTTTGCATGCTGAAAGGAAGCCCAGAAACATAGTGGGAGATATTGTAATTTCTGTGACTTGTACAGTTCTACATTTCTTTTCTCCCCATCCTTGAAATGTCTGAAATTCTCTAAGATACTAGGTTACCAAATCCTTAACTACAGTAATTAGTACTTGTTATGCTTCTTATAGGGGAAGAGTAATTATTTTATTAGTTTTTTTTATATTGAAAATTGTCAGCACATATAATTTAATTCAAACCTAAAGTGATCATAAAACTAATGAATTTAATAGGCAAGTTTGCTCTGATTTGCTTCTGGTTATTTCACATTTTTGTTGTTAGTTGCGAAGTGGTGTCCAACACATCGTGACCCCATGGACAACATTCCTCCAGGCCTTCCTGTCCTCTGGAGTCCATTTAAGCTCACACCGACTGCTTCAGTGACTCCATCCAGCCACTTCGTTCTCTGCCGTCCCATTCTTCGGTTGCCCTCCATCTTTCTCAGCATTAGGCTCTTCTCCAGTTAGTCCTTCCTTCTCATTAGGTGGCCAAAGTATTTGAGTTTTATCTTCAGGATCTGGCCTTCTAAAGAGCAGTCAGGGTTGATCTAAGCACTTTACCACCAAAGAATAACAAGCACAGTGGCTGAACATAATTTAAATCTAATTCCATGTAAATTTCCCACCTGTTAGGGCCTCATGGTAGGAAGGATAATACAAAGCATGATGGCCAAGGAATGCTTGAAGGGTAGGAGGGAGAGGTTCTCAAGTGCAACATTTTATAGGATAACAAAAACAGAGTTGGAAGGGAACTTGGAGGTGTTGTAGTCCAAATCCCTGCTCAGTCAGGAAACCCTATACCATTTCAGACAAATGGTTATCCAATCTCTTCTTAAAACCTTCCAATGTTGAAGCACCCACAACTTCTGGAGGCAAGTTGTTCCACTGATTAATTGTTCTGTCAGGAAAATTCTCTTTAGTTCTAGGTTGGTTCTCTACTTTAGTTTCCATCCATTGCTTCTTGTGCTGAATTATATTTTAAGTCAATAAAATATACATTAAATAGCTCCCCAAAAGATCATTGCATCTCAGATATATCTCTTCACACCATAAAATCATTAGTTGAAAATCTGAAATTAATTAAGAACTCAGTTTGGCCATGATAAAGTTCCATCACAACACAAGTGCCTCTGCATTTATGTCATACATGGAAATGAACAAGAGTAGACATGGTGGCTTAGTGGCTAAGATGCTGAGCTTCTCAATCAGAAAGGTTGGCAGTTTGGCAGTTCGAATCCCTAGTGCCTTGTAACGAAGTGAGCTCCTGTTACTTGTCCCAGTTTCTGCCAACCTAGCAGTTCAAAAGCATGTAAAAATGCAAATAGAAAAATAGGGACCACCTTTGGTGGAAAGGTAACAGCGTTCTGTGCACCTTCTGTGTTTAGCCATGCCACCCACTTGACCATGGAGACGTCTTTGGACAGCGCTGGCTCTTTGGTTTTGAAACGGAGATGAACACTGCCCCCTAGAGTCAGGAACGACTAGCACA
>JANHFT010009034.1:165822-182457 GCA_032467955.1 Pseudoxenodon macrops
GGGGGCGAAACGTATATGTTCTCACTTTTTAAACATGCTAGGGGAAAAAACAAAGTGAAAGAATCTGCATAAACCAGTTTGCTTTAATGTATATAGCACACACCTATGTTTCAATCATGCAGGGCAGACACTTCCTACAAAGTCAACGTATTTGGAATGTTTGAAGGAGGTGAAAGTATGCCTCTGATTGGAGAAGAAAAGACAACCCTTTCAGATGTTCCAGATGTGTCAGTGCCTACAGGTAAATATAGTTTTAATGCAGAAAACAGTGCATGATGTTTAATGAATGAAGTAACAGCTTTTATAGAAACATTGTGATAGCATCTCTATATGACGGTATTTTAAAGCGTGCTGTCTTTATGTAAACCCGCACAGTTTATCTGGCAGAATTCCCAAATGGAAAAGTAGAAATCTCTATATAACGGGTAGCGTTGATTTTTTCCATTTAGAAGACCTTTCAAATTACGGAAAGTCTGCTTGCATGCCCAATTCCGCACAGTCTTTGGAGCTATTTTGGTCTGCCATTTCAGCACATATTCTAGATACTTCCATTCCCAATATCGCTCCCATGGCATTGAAATATGTGGAGTGGCGTGGAATAGACATGCAGCTTTTTGATTGTGATCCAGAATGCATGATTTGTAAACTATATTCTGTTCCCTGATTTATGTTGTTTGTATTGATTAAAGTTCAGAATTTATTGTTTTACGCAGAAGAAAGTCATACTTTTAAACCTTCAGGTCCCTGGAGTAGCTGCTTCTCAATAAATCTGAATATTGGAGCAATGATGTGAAACATAGATGAACCCATCTTAACTCTGATGAGTGTGCTTGATTTTACTCAGTGGGATTCCTTCCATGTAAAGATGGCAAGAAGCCAGAATGTTTTTGCAGCTGATAACATGAACTTCAGAGCAAAGAGGAGGAAGAGTTGCATTTTAAACAATTACAATAGTTGTTGAAAGGCTTGTTTAAATAACTGTGCTGTTTTTGCTTTGTAATAAATACTCTGTCATTTCCAACATATGGAAAGTGAACTCCTATTTTTATTCTCATACATTGAAAATCCCTAGCATTATTTTCTTTCTAAACATTTAATACTTTTTATAACTGTGTGTTTTGTCACTTCTATTCTTTTATATGTTTGCTTCTGTTACCTTACTTGTGTTGTGTTATTTGTGCTTCCTTTTATGATTTAAATGTGCAAATATCTGCACCATCTGCATTCATTAGCATATATAGCTGTTAATGTGCTGTGTTATGCATATGTATTAAGTTCTAAAGATAGTTGCTCATACCTATAATTTAGACATTAAGCATTCTTGATTTAAACTGATGAATATGCAGAAGTAATAGTTGATTACCTAAGTTTACTTAGGTTTAGGGTTCATAATTCTATTATGAAATTGGTTCTAATTGTGTTTACATTCCATCTAATCAGTATTCTGTACGTATGACAATAATATTTTTTAAATTAATAATTTATGCAACCCTGGGCATCTTTTTATTATTAGCAAGAAATGAAATGATCATATAAGAACTTCAGTTAATTAAAACTTACATAGAAGAACTTCAAGTTAAATAAAATCTTCATCACATATTCTGTAAGATAGGATTGGAGAAAAAAGTTGTTTGTAACTAACTGTGACGTATTATGATTGCTGTAATAGGCTTAGAGTGTAAAACCAGAACTGAAGCAGATATTGTATTGCTGGTGGATGGTTCTTGGAGCATTGGTCGAACAAATTTTAAAACGATCCGGAGCTTTATTGCTAGCATCGTTCAAGTATTTGATATTGGCCCAGACAAAGTGCAAGTTGGTAAGTTTTGAAGTTAATTGGAATATTTTGAGTTATGCTATTTGAAGACAATTCTTAAGTACGCTCCATTTTCTCCTCAGCTCTTGCACAATACAGTGGAGATCCAAGAACAGAATGGGACCTCCGTGCCCATCGAACCAAACAGAGTTTATTGGATGCTGTGGCCAATTTGCCATATAAAGGAGGCAACACCCTTACAGGTGTGTGTGTATTTCCGGCATTTATTATTCTTAACAAATCATTCAAGCAGTAAACATATCCAACATGCTTTCTTCCTCCTCCTCCTATTTTCCCCACAACAACAAACCTGTGAGATGGTTTGGGCTGAGAGAGAATGACTGGCCCAAAGCTGGCTTTCATGGCTAGAGCAGAACCTGAACTCATGACCTCCAGCTTTCTAGCTTGGTGCCTTAATCACTAGACTAGACCAAATTGGCTCTTTTTTGCTATTGATTTTTCCAGTATACATTATGCTGGGGAGGAGGGGGAATGACTCACAAAATTATATATTCCTAGAGTGTAGCATGGTATCACTGTGCCTTTAATTCTCCAGCCCTCACATTTCCTATCCTATGAAAGAAACCATCTCAGTCTACAATGATCCCCAAGTAGGAGTGAGAGACTTTGGTAATTGTATTGGAGGTTTTGCTTCTTCTGTTCTGAATGAGCCAGGAATAGATATATTTTAACTGGCAACCTTTAGTCTCAAGAATAGAAGATACAAGAATAGAATTATGATTCTAGTAAAAGGAAAGTATAAGCAGGCTTCAAAGTAGATCGGGAAGAACTGATGTGTCTCCTTGGAAATTAGGCTATAATATTTTTGGAGGTTTACTTTCATTTTATACATGCGTATTTATGATTTCAGGAATGGCTTTGAGCTTCATCTTAAGAAACAATTTTAAGAGTGAAGCTGGCTTGAGGCCTGGAGCTAAAACAATTGCTGTCCTCATTACTGATGGCAAATCACAGGACGACATAAATATTCCATCAGACAGATTGAAGGAACAAGGAGTGGAGATCTTTGCTATCGGTGAGTATCAAGTGAAGAGGCAATCGGTGCAGAAAGGGGTTGGAATATAATAATTTGCTCATCTTTACATGATTTTTCAAATAATCAACAATTACTTAACATGTATTATCTCATTGTTTTTAAGGTATTAAAAATGCGGATGTGAATGAACTGAAGCAGATTGCAAGTGATCCAGATGAAACCCATGCTTTCAATGTTGAAGATTTTAACCTTCTGGTTAACATTGTTGATAGTGTCACCAGTAATTTGTGCAATAGCGTGAAAGGATCAGGTAGGTTACCCTTTTGGGGTTTGGTTTTGTGCTTAAGAAAAAGGTGTCTGCTTAATGTCTCTTGGAATGTGGTCAAGCAGAGTTTCTGAACTCTGATATCCATTTCTCTGCCCTATGTAGGAATGCAATTCTTTTCATATTTGTTTTCTCTTGGCATACAATGTCTATACCCATATGTAGTTCATATATGCCTAGGGAAGTAACACATATTAAAATGTGCAATCACAGAATGATTTTTATTAGGATGCCTTGTCTGATTAGAATCATAGACCTGAAATGGAAGATTAAGGCTGCTAAGGCCAATATGATGCTTAATTTTGTCTTCTCCCTAAAGCATTTTGACAGGTTCACTTTCTGTTTGAATACATCCAACAAAGGGGAGATAAATACCAGTTCTCCGGGTCATTGCTTCTACTGTCAGATTGCTAAAAAAATCTCTCATTGTTTTCCTATAACTTCTGTTGTGAATGTAGTTCAGATACAGCTCCGTTCAATACATAAATGGCTTTAATATTGAAATGATAAGTACTTTATAATAAAGTGTTCTTATACGCTTAAGGAAAACCTTTATATACAGTATATTGTTGCTTCGATTGTGATTCATCTCTGGCAATTCTTCTCATCAAGACTTCCTTACCCTAAATTCCATTTGTTTCTTCTCAAAACAGGTGATTTGTCTCTGCCACCCACCAATCTAGTTACGTCTGAAGTGACCCCTCTTTCATTTAGAGTGTCTTGGACTGCACCCACTGAGAGTGTGGATAGATACAGAGTTGAATATTATCCTGCCCGAGGAGGGACACCACAGGAGGTCAGATTTGGAGACAGATTATTTTAGTTCTTATTTGGGGGGTGGGGAGTTATTTTGCTTAGTTTACACTCCTAAATTTTGAAATAAAGGCTTAAATGGAAACAGAGCCATTGTTTCTGGCTAAAACATATGGCGAATATATGTATGCATCTGTGGCTGCTGGATGCAAGTGTTAAACTATCCTCAAAGCACTTGAGCAAAATGTTTCCTTGTTACATAGTACCAAATTAAACAGAGAAAGGCATTGTTGTTGTTAGTTGCAAAGTCGCGTCCGACCCATCGCAACCCCATGGACATCTTTTTGCCAGGAATTGGGAGGGTCGGATACCATGATCTTAGTTTTCTTAATGTTGCGTTTCAAGCCAACTTTTGCATTCTTCTTCACCCACATCAAGAGGCTCTTTAGTTCCTCTTTACTTTCTGCCATTAGTGTGGTATCATCTGCATATCTGAGGTTATTCATATTTCTCCAGGCAATCTTAATTTCAATTTGTGATTCATCTAGCCCCGCCTTTCTCATTATGTACTCTGCATATAAGTTAAATAGGCAGGGTGACAGTATACAGCATTGCTGAACTCCTTTCTCAATTTTGAATCAATCAGTGGTTCCGTGTCCAGTTCTCACTGTTGCTTCATTACCTGCATATAGGTATATAGCATTACTCAATACTAATAAAAATAACAATGGATGTCTCCCTTGGAGTAGAGTCCTCACATTGTATTGCTTAACCAGGCCAATCAAGTAAGGGTTGGTATTAAACAGAAGGGATTGATTAGTTACAGGCATTAATTTAATGCTTATTTTCATGGTTGTGCTGAAGTTGATCCTTTGGCTAGTGCTGGAATTGATTATACAAAAATAATGTGGTAACCAGGCAGCTTGCATCCTACTATAATTGTCTGGATGCCATTACATCCAGATATCCAGAATACTTAGGAGAATTAACACAGGCTTTTTAACCATTAGCAAATAATAGACATGATCAAAAGAAGCCTCAGGAGGGGGAAGGGAGGGAGGAAAAACTGTAGCTGAAGAGAAGTATATAGTAACAGAGCTTTTACTGCATGGAAACATTATTTGTTTCCCTTTTCTATATATGAACCCTGTTTCCCCAAAAATAAGACCTCCCCGGATAATAAACCCAATCAGATTTATGAGTGCATGTGCTAAAATAAGCCCTCCCCTGAAAATAAGCCCTCCCTGAAAATATTTAAACACATACGCAGCCATGAGGTAACCACACTCGCTGCCTCCTGCATGTCAAAAATAATAAGGCCTCCCTGAAAATAAGGCCAAGCCCTTATTTCAGAGGTCAAAAGAAAATAAGACCCTGTCTTATTTTCAGGGAAACACGGGTATATATGCTTATTCTATGATATAATATCTATTACTATTCTTTAAGTACATGCAATCTTATAAGTACATATGTGTGTACATATATAATTCATATTCCTATTTTTGGAGCCCCAGTTGGCTAGTTTCTCAATACGGTATGTATTTGAAACAGCCTTTAAATCCTCACATACAGGGAGATGATAGTCAGTTTATACACTGTACACATAATACGTTTCGATACTTTTCTCCTGTGATTGCATATTCCAGATAGATTTCAACCATGATGCAGTGAAACTTATTGTAAGGGTGCTAAGAGTTATACATCCTAATTTTCAAAATAATTCATATTTTACAGCTTTTGGTATCAGATATACTGTTACATCTGGTACAGGGACAACCTAAGTTCTATTTTAAAATATTTACTACCTGAAGCAAGATAACAACTATGTATATTTTATATTTATTTTTGAAATATGTACAATTGCATCTGCTATTGTTTTATTTTTATTCAGGTCTTTGTAAGTCGTTCTGACACCACTACTGTTCTCACTGGCCTCAAGCCCGAAACAGAATATGTTGTGAATGTATTTTCTATAGTAGAAGGTACTAATAGTGAACCATTAAAAGGGACCGAAACAACATGTAAGTGAATATTCCAAAATAATAGACATATCGAATAATTGTTGGTGCATACAAATAATATTAATAAAATGTATGTCAAACTTCCTTTACTTTTTGTTTGGTAAGTGACTGGCCATAGGAGATTGGTGGTGAAGGATGTTGAAGCTGGCCCAAAGGTGCTTTTTCCAAAAGGTGGCTGGACTTTCTTGTTTTTTTTCCTTTGAAAATTTTTGCTTGTCATCCAAGAAGCTTCTTCAGTTCCAGCTTCTTGGATGAGAAGCAAAATGTTTTCAAACGAAAAACATTTGAACACTAAGAAAGTCCAGTTGCCTTTTAGAAAAGCACCTTTGGGACAACCATTACCTGGATGATTGAGAATCTCCATAGATGATATTACGGTATGTAAAAATTGCCTACTGATTTCACATTGCAGTCCTCTGAATTCTGAGACCAGGATATGATTGGTGGGGTGAGAAGTGGAGATGTTTCAGAAATTTGCTCACTGTGTTTCAAGAGTTGCACTTGCTGCATCCCCAGGACAGAGTTGATGGAATGTCCATAGTCATCTGGTGGCTTTCAGAAGGATAATTCCAGATAGTCGTCCGAAACCACCTTTTTGAAATTCTAGGGATCAGATGGGACTGTTGCTACTGCACTACCTTCCCTGCTATGTAAAAGCTCTTCTATTTGAGTTGCTTGACACTGGGCTATATTGCTTGTGGAGCTTCCCAGACTAAGGATCTTTGGAAACTTTCAAGTCAGAGATGGATCTGGTTCCAGATATGGACACAGCACTGAAGTGCTACTTAAGCGTTATCTCTGGCATGTTTGGTGCTGTCTCGATCTCTCAGTGGCTGTCGATACCATTAATCATGGTTCCATCTAGAGCTGGTCAGGAGGTTGGGATTTCTGGGGCACAGCCTTGCAGTGAGTGGTTCTCATCCTTCATCTGAGGCTGCTTCCAGTCATTGTTCGGAGGGGAGGGAGTAGATAGACATGTAAGAGACCTCAGATGTGATGTGCATTAGTGTTTTGCTTTGAAATGTTTGTTTGTGGCTTTCAACCAGATGTTCACTGCTTAGAGATGTATTGCACTTTGGGTGGTGCATATACAGTAAATTGGATGAAAGAACGGATGAAGATACATGAACCATAAATAAGCCACATGTTTTTTGTTTTTTTTTAATCGTAACTTCCTAACATGTGTCCATTGTCTTAGTTAAAAGGAACCCAGGATATGAAACAAAAAAATATTGAAACCCTAATATCTGCAATACATTAAGCAAAAAGCATTTGCCTATTGGTGCTCAGACCATAGAACCATAAAATTACATAAAAGATAAGAATCAGTCACATGAAGGAATTGCTTATTGACTCTTCATAGGGTTTTTTGACCATTATTTATCAACCTGGTCTCTGAACAGGCATGGAATATTCCCAAAGGAATGCTGTACCTTTTAGTAGGGACCTATGCAATGGTAACCAAGCTAAGCTAGAAATGCATCACTGGCCCTATGCCAGAGGAAGGAAGAGTCATTTGGATTCTGCTGCCTGGCCACCCCGAAGCTACTCAACCTTCCCCTTTCCCCACATGAATTTTTTGTCTATGGTTTCCAGCCCATTTGAATAAGTAGCAGCAACAATTTAAGCCTGTATTTATTTATTTTTATAGTTGGAAAGTTTGAGGCTTACAGGAGGAAATGTATGTTTTTATCACCTTTTAAGTTGGGCTAAACAAAATTGGCTCTGCCCACTCCATTGACATGGAGTTACTAGGCATGAGACAAAAAACAACAACAACTTTGAAAGCTTTTTTTAAAAAATCCTGCTAGTCACAAAAAAATTGGTAATCTCTACGTGAGAAGCTTCAGGTTATTTAACATATATCTTGTTCCCACAAACCTTAGCAAATAGCAAAGTCTGTGTTTGAATTGATTGGTCACCATGTTGCAATCCCTCATGATCCCAGTACAGTAAGTAAAAGCTCCAACAATTTCTCCTTCAATGTCTGTTTCCCAAACCAGAAGGAAGTGAAATGACCAATGTTTGGGTGATAAAAGGGGAAATAAGTACATAGATGTGAGTAACTGAAGTGAATATTTATGTTTTTCACAGTGGCAATCCCTTCAGTGAGAAGCTTGAATGCTTATGATGTCACTTCGAGGACGATGCGTGTGCGGTGGGAACCTGTAAAAGGAGCGACTGGCTACATATTATTATATGACCCTGTCAATGCCACAATACCAGCAACTGAAAAAGAGGTAACAACTAGCTCGAGAGAGAGAAGATATTTATATTTGCTCCCATATACCTAAACAGTGAGATATAATTTGGCTTACAAGTGTATAGTATGGGAAAAGTCAGGAAACTGTCAATTTGTTTACTTATTTATTTATCAAACTTACAAACCACCCATGTTACCTCAAGGTAACCCTGGACAATAAATGTGTCACATTCCAAATATAATCCCTGATCAAATCAGACTCCAAGGCAAAGCATTCCTCAAAGTTCCAATTTATTAGGAGAGACATGTTGGCACACCCAAATCTGAAGACTTCCAGGTTTCCACCCCCCAGTTGAAAGTTCAAGATCTTGCCCTCACGCCCACAAGTCCGTCATATGGTCCAATCCTTTTCTGCCAGGCCCATCTCATTCCAGTCAAGTACAAAGACAAAGGATGATCTTGGCATTCTAGAAAGAATGTTATTATGGCTCCATATCTCCAACTCCTTACTATCCCCCCATCCATTTTCCCACAATAGAAAAATGCATAGTAGAAGAATAGAAAGTGTGGTAGGCCAAAGATCCAACAGACATAAATGTAGGACTGACAAAATGGTTTCTAAGAAAATATTTTTAAACATTTTGTTTTTTATTTTGATGATTTGCCTCTTTTTATTTATTTCTTCTAGATGCGGGTTGGAGCATCAGTGACTGATGTACAGCTGGTTGACTTGGTTCCAAATACTGAGTATACTTTAACAGTTCATTCAACTTTTGGTGACCTCACTAGTGATCCACTCACTACTCAGGAAGTCACATGTAGGAATAATATCGTTTTTCAAAATATTTTGTCTGTTGCCTTAGTGATTTGTGAGACCCTATAAGTGGACAGCTGTGTTAGTCCATGGTAGCCAAAAATCAGAAGGAATTCATGAAAGCTTACACCTTTTAAGAAAGCTCGTTAGATTGAAAAAGTGCTATCAAACACCTTTTTACATATGTTTGCAGTGTAATTACTGCCAGTTGTAAGCACTTAGCACAAAGTGTCCCATTGCTCTGGTAGGATTGCACTTCCTAGATACTTCAGCCAGCAGGGATTATTATTTGTGACTTAAACCTAGGTGACTTTTTGTGAAAAGATGCTGATGTATGAAGTATTTTGAAAGCATCAACGTTAAGCTTGAACATCAACCATTGGAATTCTTTTTCTAATAACAGCTGGGATTTATATAGCTTTTTTTCATGGATAGCATAGATTTTGGAAAGTATTTTCCCCAGATGGAATGAAAAGATAATTGCCTTATTATATATAACGTTACCTATTGGAATGGCAACAATGGGAATACTAGCTTCAAAAACTTTGTCTTCCTCTGCAGTTCTGTACAACAGTTTTTAAATTGAAAAATTAATTAATAATTGATGGTGTATTAATTTAATAATTAAATTAAATTCAGAGTAGGATAGGTTGCCAACAAAGGAGAATATTTGTAGCTCAAGGTTGACATGAGGGATCCTTGGTGCTCTCTGAGCTTGCTTGTTTTCTTACAGACGTTTCATTACCCTAACTAGGTAACATCATCAATGCTAGTAAGAAGTGGGTTTTGCTCCCAGTTTATATTCTGGTGTCTTGCCTGTCTATGTTGGTGGGAGCAGTCTTAGGTATTTCTCTAATTGGTGTTAGGGTGTTCTCTAATTGATCCTTTCTTGAAGATGAAGGTGTCCTCTACATATCTGACATAGGATAGGTTGGCTATATGTAAGCTATTTATTTATTTAGAGGAATATTGTCTAAGAATTTGGACAATACTATGTTTGTTTTTCAGTACCTTTAAGTGGAGCAAAAAGATTAAGGCTAAGTGACGTTACTCACAGCAGCATGAAAGTCAATTGGGATCACGCTCCGGGAAAAGTTCGTAATTACATAGTGAAATATAAAGCAGCTGAAGAAGAAGAAGTAAAAGAGGTAAATCTGTGTGTGAAAATAAATTAAATATTTAATCAGGATCATTTTATAGGTATTGTTAAGAAGTAAACAGGCGCCAAAGTCCATAATCTGTAAAGTTAAGATCAAATGATTTTAGTTTCTGTACCATGAGTAGGATCTTATTACAGTGATGGCTAACCTTTTTCACCTTGCGTGCCAAAAATGGCAGTGGGCACGTGCTAGCGTGTGTATGCATGCCAACACACAAGATTCCCATGCACTGTGCACTGCAGTGCGCACTGCAGTGCGCATGCACATGCGTGCCCCCCCTTGGGCTATTTGTCGCCCTCCAGAGGGTTCAGGAGGCTTCCCTTTAGCCTTCAGAGGGTGAAAAACGGCCCAACCGGACTTGTGGTTTGCCCGTTGGGCTGTTTCTCACCCTCCGGAGGCTTCAAGGAAGCATGCTGGAGCTGACAGGGCAACACCTCATGTGCCCTCAGAAATGGCTCCGCGTGCCACCTGTGGCACGTGTGCCATAGGTTCGCCATCACTGTCTTATTATAAGCACAATGGAAGTCTAAATTGGATGATACATGAACCTGCATAGCAAAAAAAGAGGGGGCTTTTAAAATAAAAATTAAAAAATGGGAACATTAGCATAAAGATGGGAAATCAGGCTGTATAAAAAAATAGACAATATTTGGTTTTATCCTGATTCAGTCATTTAGAAAATGTTGTAATATAAACAGGGAGAATAACCACTGTGAAAAGCTGATTTGCCATATCTTGATGCAGTGGAAATGGGATTGTCAGACAACAAATCAAATTCATTGTGATTTATGATATTCACGTAATGACACGATGAAAATAATGTAATTTTTTCCTCACGTGCATAATGACATCATCACATATGGCAATGTATTGTGAGAGCCATAGCATCTCTTTGAAGCTGCCCAAGTCAATTTAGGATTTGAATGAATGTGATAATAACCCCACATATTGGAATACTACTTTGAACAGCTACAAACAGCAGACTATCATTGTATTTCTCAAACAGATTGAATAAAGAAAGTGACACATATTGCAGAAGTGTAGAATTTTGTTCTTTCAATGTTTGGAAAAAATCCCAGATAATAAATGCAGTTTAATGTGTGAACACTCTGATAAACAAATAATTCCCTCACCACTATCAAACTATTTACCAAGACTGCATTACTATTACTATTAGTCTTCTCATTGTTCCTATTACCCATCTCCTCCCACTTATGACTGCAGGACTGTAACTTGTTGCTTGCATGCTTACAACTTTTATTGATATTGTTTCCTGATTGCTTATTTGTACCCTATGACTATCATTACGTGTTGTACCTTATGCTTCTTGACGAATGTATCCTGTCTTTTTATGTACACTGAGACCATATTGACCAAAGACAAATTTCTTGTGTGTCCAATCACACCATTAATATATTATTAATAATAACTCCTGGATATAACTATGCAATATGTTTATTTTCACATTATTAATATTAATATATTGATAATATATTAGAATTCTAATATATTAGAAATAGTTGTAAACTTTCTATTGCCTGGGAAAAATAAGTTTCAAGAAAGAAATCTGGCTAATTTGTTTATGCAGATAAAAGTGGCTCCATCCCAAACCAGCACACCTCTTCCTGATCTTTTTTCAAAAACACCCTACCATGTGGAACTTGTTGCAGAATATGACGAAGGGCTGTCCGTGCCAGTAGCAGCAGAAGCCACCACCTGTAAGTCTATGCTGCTGCTTAATGGGCTTCTTTAGTTTCTCATACAAGGGTGTGGCCTGAAATATGGTTTTATAGATGGTAATGCTGAAAAGACACTAGAATGCTGTAGCTTTGTTAGCTAAAATAGTTAGCTAGAGTTGTGTGTTGCATTTGCATACCTTTGTGTATGAGTGTCAAGTGTATGTATATGAGTCAAAAGCCATGGCATCATAAAGTTTACTCACAATTTGAAGTGCATCATGAACAGATCTCTGCATGCCTAATAACTGTCCATGACCAACCAAAGTCAGGATTTTTAAAAATTTCTTTAGCTTCTTTTCTTTCCCCCCCCCTTTTCCTTCCCTTTCTCCTTGCTCTTCCCTTCTCTTCCCTTCCCTTTCCTTTGGGTTTGCATTGCCACTACAAGCACACACAAAAAAATTCTACAAAAGAAATTGTCCTCTTTGCATTCCTTCTTTTGCTCTTGTTTTGAGTGATCTGGCTACCACATCTGTCAATCCACATTAACCTTATTTGGGTAATTAGGCCAGATATATCCCTTTTCCTTTAAGGTTGTGTGTCCCATACCACAAGAAGTGTGATATTTCAATGTGCGTTAGTTTTACCTTGAAATTACACTTCTCCCTGTTAGTTGCTGCTGCTTTCAAGTCATTTTCAAGGGTAGCCCCAGGCAGAGCAGGTTGCAGTGCTTAGTTTATGTATTCTCTCAATATTTTTAATGAAAGTTGGGCAGCATTGTTACCTTGAGTCATGTTTGGAAGCTGTCTAGGGCAATATTGTTGTTTCTTGTTACCACATGGGAATCCTGACTATGGAGTTTGTAAAATCAGAACTCTGCCCCAGTCTCTTTGGGCTGAGTATTTGTTTCTACTGCTGTTGCCAAGGTAAAGTTTAGTGGGTGAGCTGATAATAAAACGATGAAAAGTCATTGAAAATTGGGAGATGTATTTTTTGTGGAGATGATATGTGATTTTGGTTGGCTGAGTTAATGCGTAGATGATTCCTATGTGACAAGACTGAAAGGTTGGTTTTTTTTTGTAATTATAAGGTTATTATCCAACAGCGTAAGCTTCATTGCTTCATTACATTCAATAGTCCCACTTCTGAAGTCATACATAGATTCCATATCTGGTTAAAATAAGTAAAATTATCTGAAATCATTGAAATGAAGCCTCTTTCGTTTTATTAATAGTGGATAGGCTTCTTCCTATCCCAACCAGAAAGGTTGAAAAATGTGTTATCAGCAGTACGGGTGGCACATTTCAATCTTAAACCTAAAGATACATACTTTGAAAAATTAGGCTCATTTCAATTTCATAGCTTCATATGAACAATATAGCATTTGTGTTATCAGTCCACCATGTTTTAATTAGTACCTTTTATGTCATAATGCTTCCAGTTAATCAATATAAGAGCATCTCTATTGGATTGTGAAGGTTTTCTACAATAACTGTATATATAACTATAATAATATATTATAATATAATATACTGTAATATAAATAATATAATATACTGTAATATAATATAATATAATATAATATAATAATGATATCATATCATATCATATCATATCATATCATATCATATCATATCATATCATATCATATCATATCATATCATATCATATTATATTATATTATATTATATTATTATAAATACTGTAAGCATTCAAATTTTCTGGACGTACAGTGTCAAAGAAGTTGTAGAAATGAATGAATAGTCAATCAAACAAAACCCGTTTCCGCTTGCTCTGACGTGAAGACGCTGGGTGAGAACTCTTGGCTGCCAACTTTCTGGCATAATAACCCAGTGGGCGTTGCAGGACTCCTGGAAAGGTGAGGATTTTGTTTGCCTTGTCCAAAAAAAATCCAAACACTAGCAAAAAAAAGAGAGAGCAGAAAACAAAAGCCCTGGAGCCAAGGGAAGGTTTGGGAACTAAATGATCTTAAAATCATTAAGGCGGGAATTAGTGCCCTCGTGCTTAATGGTTTTTAAGGCACCAGAAACCTTTTCTCTCCCTGCACAAAAGATTAAAGTACTTTCTATCAAAGTCTAAACATTTGCACAAGAAAGAAAAACAATCCAGTGGTTATCTGGATTCTGCAATTAGAGATCGATTAGGCCTTCAGATGATCAAATGTGCTTTATATGGCTAGAACAGAAGGGGAAAATAAGTTGCTGAAACTGAATATTAGTGAGTCGAAAATGATCCGCTCCTTGAACAAACACAAGAGGCTCACAAAAACATGTTCGTGCTACCAAAGAGACGATGGGAAAGGTGGGACTGAAGCACACCTGGAATTCCCTGGCATCTCTACAGGCAGGTACGGAGACAACGGAGGCTCAGGTGGGGAGAGAAGCTTCCAGCACCAGTCTCAGCCCTGGATCAAAGCTGGCTCTCCAGAGTCTGCTGGACTGTGATACCCATCGTCCCAGGCTGGCTGGGGTTGGTGGCAATTGTTGTGGCCTTTCGGCCACCGGCCCCTCCAGCAGCTGAATCAGAGGAGGAGGAGGAGGAAGCGTGGGAGTCAGGCCCAGCATCAGGACAACCTGAGAGCTCCAAGGGGGAAGGGGGAAGAGGCAGATCCTGGGCTGTCCATCAGCCCTCAGATGGAGAGTCAACAGCCCCCAGGTCTGGAGAGGCTGATGAGAAAGAGGAGGAAGAGCTGGGCCCAGTGCCTGACGCTTGGATGCGCAGAAGGCAGAGGAGAGGAGAGCAGTGGAAATCTATGGGCCGGTCCTTGGGGTGGAAGAGCCACCGCTGCTAGTGAGGCCCCACCCGAGCTCTGGGGATAAAAGGCAGGGGGCAGAAATGAATAGGTGTGGCAGAAAACTATTCATCTCCCTGCCGGACGGACTTGTTAGCAGAGGTGAGAGAGAAACTTTTTGCTGGGGCTTCTGGAGATTGTAATAAAAGAATCTTTTGAGTTCACTCCAGAGGGTTTGTCGTGTTTGGGGAGCTGGGTCAGAACCGCAGTTGTAGTGGGGCTGCACAGTGAAGCAGGGCAGAGGGAGGTGGTTGCTGTGTGTGGCTTTGGGAGCTGCATCTGCCAGCTGTCACTCAGGCTGCTTCTGGCCCAGAGCTGATTGTTCTTCTGAAATAGTGCCAAACCCTTCCCTAAAAGGAGCCCAACTGATACCACACAAAGCACCTGGGCAAAAGCGAAGGAAATATTGGCAGAGGGCAGTTAAGTGCCAGGGGTCTTCCACTGGATGGTGACATTTAAAGGGTGACCCCAGCAATCCCTGCCCTCTGGGCTGCGTACAAATGAGGGTGGGGCCTTCTGAAGGAGCCATGCCTGAGGCAGGGCAGGGATCGCCAGTGGGGAGAGCACATTGTATGCTTGTGTTGGTTCAATGACCAATGGAGGTCCTTCCCTCCATCCTGTTACATTGTGCGTCTTCTCAACAGTCAGTGCAACAGAGTTCCTGGCCTGAGATGAGACTGAAGGAGGCCGGGCCTTTTCTCCTCTCTGATCACCTCAGCCGCAGCTCCTTTCCACGTTCAAATTCTCTCTGGATCTTGAACAAGGAGAGATTGCCGGTGCTCCCAGTGAGGGTTCTGTGACAGTTCGCCACGGCCAACTCACTGCGGGAGAACTGGCCACAGTCATCTCGCCACAGGACAAAACTTGCTACGGGAGAAGAGTTACGCTAACACCGAAGAACTGATGGAATGGGATCCTTGAAGAAAGGATGCAAAAGGGGGGAAGGAATGAAACATGAATGGCAAACATTAAAATAATGTTTATTTATTTTAAATAACTAAATAGAATTGGTAAATTGTCCCGTGGTGAGTTGGCCATGGCAAGTTATCCCATTTCCTCCAGTGAGGCCTCGACACACAGCAGACCAATGTTTTCAGAGTCCCCCACATAAGCCATTCTGTGCTAAGAAAAAGGTTCCACTGAAGGCCACCTATTCCCACCTGTGCAGAGAGACCCCAAGCTCCACGTTAAGAGACCTCCACCTTTTCATGTGATCCGGGACTCCGGATGTCCATCTGCCATTTCAGGCGTCTCTCAGTGACTCCGTCAGGAAGCAACGGGATACGAGGCCAGGCAAGGCAACCATTATGGTTCACAGACTAAACACCCCGGATCTGGTCGCTGGAGGTTCCCACAGGAAACGTGGACGCCTCAACTGTGAGGTTACGCAGCACACCTTTACCTGCAAAGCAAGAACACTTACTGGCTCAATGATCGCCGGCTCTCCCTTCTGCCCCTTTTCACCTCGAGGTCCACCGATCTGCACCAGAGGAAGAGAAAGCAAGTCAGGCGTGTGGAATAACAAATGCAAGCAGGGACATAAAACCCAGAAATAAAGGCAAAGCAGCCGTACTTTCTTTACCTTTGCAGGCTGACTGGTCTTTGATTCAATTTGCAACCATCTCGGGACAGTTTCTTTAACAAGAGACTCACCTCACCAGCCTGAATTCATCCCACCCAAAGCCTTGGAGGCTTCTCTTACGGTAACCCAAAGGCAATATATCCCGTGTTAATTTTGGTATAAAGGCAAATTGCAACTGCAAACCCAAACTTGGAATTTGCTCTGCATTTTCAAAGAAAGTTCTTGCTCTTGTTTTTGTTTGACAAATTCTAATTAATTAATTAATTAATTTTAAAAAGCTTTTAAATAATGTCAAACCATAATTCCAAGTATTGGGACTTCATCTTCCATTACCTGTTGGTGTCTATCCAGTTATATGCAAAAATATAGTCCCTAGTTAAACATTGTGTTACAATGAGATTAGAATAACAGAGTTGGAAGGGACCTTGGAGGTCTTCTAGTCCAGCCCCCTGCTTAGGCAGGAAACCCTACACCAC
>JANHFT010009034.1:210285-232964 GCA_032467955.1 Pseudoxenodon macrops
GGGGGTGGGGGGGGGGACAGAGGGGATAGTTTTGATCTCAGCCTAGATCCTGCAAATATGCAGATGAAGGTTCACCTGCTTGGCTGCTGCTTGCTTGGTCCAGTTTCTAACAGGCCATGGACTAGAAGACCCCTCAGTTAGATGGCCTAGAGATTGGTATTTGAACATACTAATCTAGGTGAAATGTTAATTGTTGGTCCAGGTATGATATACTCTATATTAAGTAAATAAATAAATGAGCATATTGAAGAAAGCTAAAATTGGTGGTATTTTTAGTTCTGCATCTATGGAGTACATTTGTTTGCAGGCAGCTGTGTGCTTCTAGTAACAATGCCAGTGCTCATTCATGCTGTATCTGTTTCTCTTTTTTTTCCCCCCAGCTTGTCCTCTCATGTACTTAGATGGATACACTTCTCCCGGTAAGAAATAACACATGAATATTCCAGTTTAGTAACGTCTTACTTCACACTGTTTCTAAATCCCATCATTGTTCTTTCTGTTTTCTCTTTATTCTGACATCTAGGCTTCAGAATGCTGGACGCTTACAATTTAACAGAAAAATATTTTGCTTCAGTACCTGGAGTTTCCTTGCAGTCAGGATCTTTCCCGAGCTACGTGTCATACAGGCTTCATAAAAATGCTTTTGTTAGCCAGCCCACTGTGTGAGTATATTGCTTCCCCCCCCCTTCAAGTCTTTTTTAATTGCGGAAAATTGACTAGATGGTGATTATACTGGACACAGAATTGATAGTGCTGAATGCGGAATCCTTGCTAACAATAGTGAGAAATAAAAACACAGACTACAAGCTACATACAAAAATAGAAAGTGTGTTTGTATACACCCTTTTGGAATCTCTCATAAGCAGGATGAAGTGAAAAAAAATCAGTATAGGAAATATACATAAAATAGTTACTCTATGTGATACGTTAAAATTATTTGCAGCCTGGGACTTAAATCCTAAAATATCTGGTACAAAAAGTAATGATAACTGGCACTGAAAAAAAAGCAATAAGGTGGCCAACAGGTAAACCTTCTTCAAGAGGGCATTTCACGATGAACTGCAACTGGGAAGGACCTCTTTCTTGTAACCCCCTGCCTAAGCATTTATGCAGCATTCTGAGAAAAGGCTTTGAAGATTATCTGTTTGTTTTGGCATATGCACCGGAAGGAAATATCCCTTTATGTCAGTGTTTCTCAACCTTGGCAACTTTAAGATATGTGGACTTCAACTCCCAGAATTCTTGAAGCTTTAATGGTCAACACTAAAACTTAATGGCCAGAAATTAATTGGAAACAGCTGTTAAAAGAATTGGTTTCTTATGAAGAAGTAAACCAATCCCATTCGTGACTTTACAGCTCTTTTATGGGATAACTGAAGCTTTAGGGCAGGTTTTGGTTATAGCCCTTATAGAGGGTGTATGATTGAATGTATCTTCCCACTCAAGCTCTGAAGGGGACATCTCCAAGCCTTTCTGTTTCTCATCCCTAGTACAATGATGACAGTAATTACCTGCAGAGAAGAGTTCTAATGGTAGTGTCTGATTTACTTGAATTTCCCATTCATAGTCTAGACATGGGTGTCAACCTCACGCTGTCACGTTGCTGTCACATGATGTTTCGTGATGTTTTTCCCATTTGCTGAGCTGGGGTGGGCGTAGCCTGCATGTGACGCATCTGGCCCGTGGACCACCAGTTTGACACCCCTGGTCTCGGCAAACACCCCCAAAGCCTTTTCAATAATAACATTTGCATTAAAGAAGATCTCAGAGAATAATATTTGAATCTCTGAGAAGAACCATTGTCAATCTAAATAATATTGTGTTTGGGCAGTTCTATAAAAGTGTTTATTTCTTCTGTCTTACTATATTTCTCTCTTAATTGCATTCTCAGTGCTGTTGGTCTCTTTCTCCAGATGTTTTTCTTGCTGTCCTCCTTGATGCACAATTGTTCTCATAGTTTATCCTTAATCTTAAAATGAAACAAATTATTTAATAATCTTTTGTTGATATTATGATCATTGCTGTCCTTCTTCCAACACCCTCTTTCATCGCGGAAGAAAATTTCACCAGATTTCATCTTAATGAAATTTTAGCTTTAAATATAATTCTAGCATATTTTCACAATAATTTTCAGTGGGTTTGAAGGAAGATCTGATTTATAAACACACTGAATAATATGGAGGATTTAAATTACCCTTTTTGTCTTTTGCAGGAGAAAAAAAAGTAATTCTTTATATATAAAGATGAGCTGCTTTTGAGTCTTTAGATACTTTTTTAGGGGGAGGAGTGACCAAGCAAGAATCTTGAATGCTGTTTATTAAACAACACACTGACATTCACACAATCTTATTAACCATGACTAAGATTAAATGTTATTTATTAATTACATTTATATGTCACCCATTTTAGTGTTTTAATCATGTATTTTTTTGGTGAGGGATATGTTTTTGCTTTCTTTAATAGGGATATTCATCCGGATGGATTATCAAAGGCTTACACAATCATATTTTTATTCCGTCTTCTCTCGGAAACCTCTAATGAACCATTTGCAATTTGGCAGATAACAGACAGAGATTACAAACCACAAGTTGGAGTTGTTCTTGACCGTAAGCCTCCTCTCCCCATGAACTATGGACCGAATGTATGACTAGAATGGACAGATGATGTTTTGCTTTTTGAATATTTCAAAGTATTCCTACATAGTAAAATAGTAAAATTTTATATAGTTTAGCCAGTATCAGGAATCAGTTGAACAGAATATTGTTAGGCAGATTGCAACTAATTTGCCATCGACATGCAAGTTGTATAATGTTTAGGTGGGTTGTGATTTGCTAAGCCACAGTTATTTAATGCAATCGTTATCTGAGTGTTATCTCAGGCTTTCCTTTGTGTAGCCTGACAGAAGTAGCAGTAAGGTTTGATAGTATTTGTGAATGTATCGGTAGATCCAAAGTATGCTTTGCTTGATACTATTCTACCTATATGTTAAAAAGAATAAATATACTAGGAAGTTCCAGTTTCATATTTATATTGGAGAAGCCTTCTTTAGGTTGCCATAAATCATGATTCTTCCACATGGCATGCAGGTTCTGACTCAATAATTGGCAGGTTGAAAATTGCAAGATATTTCCTTTCATGTTCTCTCATGTTGCAGTCATAGACACTTTGTGTTGCATTAAGCATCTCAATTCATTGTTTCATTTCAAAGCAACATTTTGGATTACCAGAATTAGTTGACTGAATGACTTACGCTTCTGACATGGAACTCTCTTTGTAGGGAATATAATACCCAAAATTATTAAGTGATTAGATTTTTTTTTTAAACTTGGTTTTTACCTTGTTAGTCTTTTAATATCATAAAACAAATACTAATAATCTTGTGTTACTACCAAGTTCCATAATGTTTGTTTTAACAGCCGTTCTAACAGTATTTCTATTAAGTTATTTATATAGCAATCCTAATTAAGGAATTGGTGAAAGGGAATCTCCCTGAATAGTCTTATGAATAGTCTTTAAGAATCAGGTTTGGAAATGGGTGTGGATAGATTAAGAAGCTGCTTCCAGCTACCATGAAAAGGTGCAGCTGCTTTAAAAATTAGAGACAGGTGCTACATTTTTGTATCTTTGATCTGAATCACTTTTTGGAATTAATCTGAAACATTATTAGACAGGCCTATAAGGTGCTATCCATACGTTTAACATCATGTGTTTTTCCCTAGCTTCCAGTAAAGTGCTATCATTCTTTAACAAGGACACACGAGGAGAAATTCAGACTGTAGCATTTGGAGGTGATGAAATAAAGAAACTCTTTTACGGAAGTTTCCACAAGGTAAAAATCATCTTCTGTAGATTATTATGAATAAAAAAGTCATTTTGAAAGCAAATAAAACCTAAGTCAATAGATTTAGAGAAATAAAAATGATTTATAGGTAGTTTTAAAGCAAATGATATTTTAAATTAATTGGTTTGAATGCATACTGAAATATCTTATGCAATGCCCAGGTTTACTCTGAAACAAATCCCATTATAGGGTATATAAGTAGCCCTTGTTTATCAACCACTCACTGAAGTTACAATTATTTATTTATTTATTTGTTTGTTTGTTTGTTTGTTTGTTTTGTCAAGCATGTATAAGATAACAGATATAAGTATAAACACAATTATGACTACAGGAAGTGGATACAGATAAATGGGGACAGTAGGATAGGGACGATAGGCACGTTGGTGCGCTTATGCACGCCCCTTACACTGCCATTGAAAAAAGAGTCCTGCAACTGGTCCTCTATATTATGGCTGTTGCAGTGTCCATGTGGTCACATGATCACAATTCAGGTTCTTGGCAGCTGGCATGCATTTACAGTAGCTGCAGTAGCCCACAATCATGTGATCATAATTTGTGACCTTGACAGCTGTCTTTCAACAAGCAAAGTTAATGAGGAAGCTGGCAGAAAGTCACAACTTGCGGTCATGTGTCATTGCACTTAATTACAATGGGTTATTTTGCTTAATGATTACAGTCTGGGCTGCCATTAGAAGTTGACACGGTCATAGATGTTTCATTTTATGATTGTGTGACTTAGCAACAGAGTTTCCAGCCTGATAGCAGTTGGTAAGGGAGGACAACCTGCACTCAAAAATAGCATGCCTAGATGGTAAATGCAACAATATACATTTGCTTACCAGTAAGTCAATAAATATTGGCTTTCCTTATATTTGGGATTGGATGGTTAATATCTGAGCATGTTTGAAAATAAGGGAAAGCTTTCAGAGCTGCTTTAAACTACACAGATCAGCATCCTTGTCTCAGATTTCATATATTCTGATTATTATAAGCACAACTCAGCATTGTTTTTATTTGTTGTTTAACCATTTCTGTATTTCTCCAATTGCGCCATTGGACAACGTGTAGCAAAAACTAAAATATACATGCATACTAATATACATACTGTGGTGAAACTAGTCAATGATGAGCAGGTTTTTATCCAGATGTGAGTGTGACCATTCCAGTCTCATGTACATAGGAAGCTTATATATTTGCATTGTTTATATTTTTTTGAAGGCAAGTACAGAGCCATCTCTGAAAGGAAGTCAATGTGAAAGTGGTTATGGGAGAAAGAGTATTGTGCACCAGGAAGACAGCCCTGTTTGAAGCAGAGTGGCAGAAGCAGAGAATCATAGATGGTCTCTAAGGATTTGTTTATCACAATTCTACAGATGAATGAATTCTGCCGGAATACTTTGCCAGAGTATAATGTGGTGTTAATTCAGTGCATTGCATTTCCATTCACTGAAAAATAGCTAACTTGGCTCTTTGTGAAACATTTGCTTTGGCATACTATTTTCAGTTTTGGCTACAATGAAAGTCTTGGGGAAAAGGTTGGCCTAGTTAACATCTTGTCAAGGAACTCTTATAGAAACAGATGTTTTATGTTATTGATTTGTCGTTAATGGGCCAAATATACATGGCAAGCAAGAGTCTTTTGCGAAGTCTTCCTTGCCATTTTTTAAAATGGAAGACTAGTAAAAGAAGGAGCTGATTAACCTAGGAAACAAGATAATGATTTAGTAAAAGGGAAGTTTTAAAGTGTCTTGACACTTTTTGCCTTATTCTTTCAAAAGGAAAAGGGAAAAAAATTGATAGACTTTTTTAGTCTAGATGCTATTTTCATGCCTTCCAAATCAGCTCTGTCCCATGACTGTTCTCACTTGTCTACTATGTTAGGTATATACTTTTTTAAAAATCTTAGATAATTGGGCTTGTGTACTACCAGAGAGGTTGAGAATAAATGAAATGAGTTGAGTTCCAGATCTGATGAGATTTGCAGATCGGAAACAATGAAACCCTCCTGGTTTTGTTGTTAGAGAGCAAACAAAAGAGTTTGTGGTTCATGCTTAGTAATCAGCATTAACTTTAGAAAACTCCACTCCCTGTCATAATTTTCATACCCAGGCCTTTTATTTCCATCTATTTACTATTTGACGGCAGTATTTTTACAGGATAACAAACTAGTCCACAAACCCAATTCAAAGAAGTTTCAGTTATATCCCATTTCCTCTGTGTGTGTGTGTGTGTTTAGCAAACTTTAAAAAAACAATCTTCTTCACTTCATCTGCTCTGTTCAATTAAGGTTGAACTTGTTCAGCAGTTAATTATAGCAGAATTATACCTTAAAGCAGAAGATGCTATTAATATTTTACTATACCATAAACAACAGATTTTTAAGAGATAATATAATCTGTACAGCAGTAACAACAGATACAAATACACAAGGCATGTAGACACACAAGTCACAATCACAATAGTTAATGGACAGATTAAAATTCATATAGTATTTTAATGCATGATATAATAGGTTGTGATTTTGGTCATACTTGCTGAGTGAACCCCATTAGTCATAATGAAAGTTATTTCTGAGTAAATACATATTGAATTGTTTTATTTAAAATCACTGGGGAAAAAAATTTTCCACAATTTTTTTTTTAATTTAGTCATGTCCTTTCCTGCTGATCCAGCTCTATTATTATAACAAGTAAGGTATACCTTGAGTTTAAAGCTGTCTGATTATAAATAAACTAAAAAAGATGTACGAATTAGATTTGTATATGAAAATGGTAAAATGACACTTTATGAGTTTTTAATCAGTTGGAAAGAGATATTTCTTAAACTTCTGTTTGGAAACTGAACATCAATTCAAAGTGATTTTCCATTTCTTATGGGGTTATAACTCAAAAGTATTACTCAGCATTTGATGGGTCTCCTAGCATTTGTTCTATATACATTCCAAGAAAATAATATTTTTTTTACCTTAACAAGGCCTCTACCACATATTCCTTAGTTCCAAAATGTATCAGATATACAGTATGAAGACTGTTGTGGTTACAAAGCTTACAAAAATATAGTGGGAATAATTTTGATATTTTCATTCATACTAATATATATTCTATATAATCATAGTCAATTTTCTCACTGTACGTTTGGAAAGGGATGCCTGACAGAATGACCTTATTTAATAATAGAAAAGCTTTTCCAAAATGTGTAAAAATATCATTTTACATTTTTAGTCTAATGTTATTTAAAAAATGGAAAATGTCGTTTCCACTCCATTTCATTTCTGCCGCTCAGTTTCTATGAATAGGAGAGAGTTTTGGAAGGATTATTCTTGCAAACTTTACTGGTTATGGAAAAATAAACTTCTGGAACAAGCGACAGCTGCAACAACAAAAAATTTCCAATAGTCTTTATGTCTTTATCATTAGTGTTGTATTTATGTAGTCCTTAGTGGCATTCGTTCATAGCATATGTTGTATAGATTATCACACGCTTCATCCAAACCTATTTCAAAGCGGAGTGCAGAGAAAGATTGTCAAGTCATTGCTTCTTTATTGTCTGGAATATATTTTAATAGAGTGCATGGATGAAGCTGCCATTACATTAAAAAGGACAGTTGTACACATAGGTGCTGAAAACTTTTGTATTTGTGCCTCTTTGCCTTCCAGATTTTGGACAGTTTCTTTATACAATTAACCATGATTTGTACTAAAAGGTTCTAAAACCATAAATAATTAACAGGTTTTTTCTTACGCTTCTCCTCAATCATTTTACTCTAGGTTCATCTTGTTATAACATCCACAAGTGCTAAGATTTATATTGATTGTGTTGAAATTATGGAAAAGCCTATTAAGGAAGCTGGAAATATCACAACTGATGGCTATGAAATCCTTGGTAAATTACAGAAAGGTGATAAGAAAACAGCACCAGTAAGTAGTAAACTTTTCTAAATTACATTTTTAAATCTTTATTAAAGATATCACAACATATCTGTATCACAATTGCCTCATCCAAGTCATGAGCAGTAAACCTATTAAGAGAGGAGATTAAATTTCTTCTTACACTCTTGTTCAGAATCTCCTCCTAACGCACAGCTTGCCAAGGTCCCATACTTATAGCACTTCGTGATCAAAACCTGATATGGTCTCTGATCAAACAGACTTGTCCCCTTTCCTCCCATCATTTCACATAAAGGCTCTGTCTAGCAGCCATTGCAACTTGACCAATATTGATGTCCTTGAAATGGGTACTGGTACATCCCCTGCTTGAAGGGCTGGCTAATTAACCCAACTATTCTGGCTGTCACCAGTCTCTAAACCTCTTAGAGAAAGCTGTTAAAAGTGGGCAGCTGCCAACTAAGAGACACTAGAAAAAAATCAGTTATCTTGATCTTTTTCAGACAGAGTTCAGGTTGATTTTTGGAATAGAAATTACACTGGTCGCTTAGATAAGGGAGTGAGTTTCCTTTTTCAGTGGCCTTTCAAACCATCACTCGTGGTCCCCAACCCATGTTGGGTGAAGTGGGAACAAATATAGAAGTGAGAATTCCCTGCCAGAGCTCTCAAATTACCGAATGTCTTGCCACCCAAAATAAGATTTGCATCCTGGCTCCTGATATTCAAGATAGCAATAGCACTTAGACTTATATACCGCTTCACAGTGCTTTACAGCCCTCTCTAAGCAGTTTACAGAGTCAGCTTCTTGCCCCCAACAATCTGGATCCTCATTTTACCAACCTTGGAAGGATAGAAGGCTGAGTCAACCTTGAGCCACTCAGAATTGAACTCCTGGAATGAGCAGTGAGTAGGCCTTGCAGTACTGCATTCTAACCACTGCACCACCACAGCTCTTATCCGCTACTCACGCCTCAATATTCTTTTTAAAAACCAGGTTTTTAGCTTAGAGGAGTGAAGAGTGAGTAAACATATACCTGAGTTGGAGGTTAGTCTATTATGATACTGATTATTATGATTGTTATTATTACTGTTATATAAATATTGTTATAATTCTGATATATTTGTTTTTCTCTATCCTGTCTGTTGCTTAAAGCCAATTAAAGCAGGATACAAACATTCTAAATAAGTGTATGAATAACTCTTTTGAGTTTCAGAGTTCCATATTGTTCAAAAGCTGCAGCTCTAAAAATTTGATAGAAAACTTCTCAGTTCAAACTTCTCAAACTCAGTCTGAGTTCAAATAGAGTGTATAGATTATATGCAGACTGTTGGCTTCCATCAAAGTCCCCTCCTATTCTTCAAAGTATTCCCACAATATTTGACTTAGAATAGAAACAGAACTACTCTTTTAGTAGCATCAACCTCTGAGTCAATTGCATGACTCAATCATAAGAATCACAAAGTCTTTGGCTGGGAACAATATGTTTATTATTTTAAGTAACTTTCATTGCTAATGATAAACATATATCAGTCAGTGCCCATGCTTCTTGGGAATTCTGAATACTGTGGTCTTAATATATTTGGAAGGCATAAGGTTGGGAAGTCTTACATATAGCACCTCCACGATAATGATAATGATACCAAGGTGAAAGGAAAGCTTTTTAAATTCTCCTTTTGATAATAGCTTCAGAAATCAAGTTTTCTTTTCAATCATCCCATTAGTAGCCTCTCAGGAGAAATGGTTTTGGAGTCAGATAGACAGATTGTGTGCATATGGGCAAGTGAATGGGCAAGAAAAAAAATGTCTCTAGAAGGGAACGGGAAGAAGGACTGCTTGTTATTTTATTTAAGTGGCAGAGCTCTTAAAGTGAAGGTTGGTTGTGCATTATCTTCACAGATAAATCAGACTGGAAACACAACTAGGAGAGCTAAATCTACTTTTTTGTGAAGCTACATTTACAGAATCTTGCTAATCCGAAAGTACAGCTTCTGCCTACTAGATTTAACTGCTAGAACCATTAGGGCAGGCCCTTAATAATTTTTTTAAAAAACTGTTAAAATTATTGTAGGACTCTGGACCTCTCATGTCTGATAGTTTTCTAGGCAGCATCTCCTCTTTCCCCAAAGCTATCCATGCATTTGATTACAATTAATCCGATTTTATAGGAACCATGTGAAATATCACAGAGACATAGAGTAAACTATTTTATGACCATTTTTTTAGTTTCCTGTATTAATGTCATTGATGTGGTAACAGGAATGATATTTTGCTGGCACTGGAAAGAAAGACA
Source organism: Pseudoxenodon macrops (assembly GCA_032467955.1). Classification (NCBI taxonomy): domain Eukaryota; kingdom Metazoa; phylum Chordata; class Lepidosauria; order Squamata; family Pseudoxenodontidae; genus Pseudoxenodon; species Pseudoxenodon macrops. The sequence goes on from JANHFT010009034.1 coordinate 220,302, forward strand.
ATGTTTTATTTTGTTTAAATTGCATGATTTTATACTTGAAGATTAAGTCAGATATAACTTTAAATACACTTCCATTTCTGCTTTGTAGTTTGATATACAGAGCTTTGACATTGTGTGCAATGCAGTTTGGACCAGCAGAGATAGATGCTGCGACATTCCTTCTAAGGTAAATATATAGGAAATGTTTAGACAAATTTAATATCTCCTATCAAGAGCTTGACTTCTTGATAGGAGATGTGTGGGATAGTGTGGGGCAGTGTGGGATAATAGCCTTAAAAATCTCTTTTGGGAATAATAAATTATCTATGGGATTCTGAATCATACTGAATGCAGGAATGTAACTTTACCAGAGCATATTCTAAATATCGCAGTCCAGACAGCCTATTGTAGAAAAAGCAGTTTAGCTGCCTTGTCACATTCCATTCTGTTTTCAGAATCTAGGACTGAATTCTTTAAAAAATATTAAGTATACTTGGTATTACCCTTCATCCCAAATTTGGCTTACTATTTTAAATAAAATAAAATAAATCTCTTATGGATGTTGCGGTGGAATCTAGGGTAAGGAACAGTGAAACAACCGATTGTAGCTACTGTTAAGCATATTTGGCAAAAATCGGCTAGCAGCATTTGTGTAAATATGCAACTGGACCATGCTCATTTTGAAGGAGAGGGAGAATAAATCATCAATGAAGGGAGATGAATTGGGAAAAATAAGCAAGCAGAAGATAACTTAAGGAAATTCTTCACAGAGAAGACAAAAATAACTATATAATCTTAACTGAAATAATTTATTGATTTTTAACTACTGTGCTTTAGTAGATTTCCACTAAAATAATAAATTTCTGGAGACTTTTAGACGTCCGCCAACACCATTTTCTGCTGAAACCAATTTATGTTTCTTAATGATACAATGATTTTGCTTTATATCCCTCTGTTCTAAGTCTAAAAAAATAGAATGGAAGCAATGACAGCTCTCAGGATACGGCGTGAATTATGTTCTTTTTCATTTATATTAGCACCAGATCATAGGAAAGCTACCACTTCAACTCATAATTACATATCAGCAAAGTATATAATATTGTATCAGTCAATAATTAATTGAGTTGATGTTGAATGTTAAATAGAAGCTGAATTAAAATAATATTTAGTTATTTTTTTATATTTAATGAAAATTGAATCTAAATTAAATGTTAATTGATATGATGGGAGTGAGTAGAATTCAGCCTTAGAATATATTTTGTAGAATAAATCCTAGAATATGTGAAGAAAGTACAGAGTGCTGTAAACATGTGCAAAATAAGTATTTCCCCAGCGGAGCAATCATTTTTAACTTTTATGCAATAGGTGTAAACATTAAGACTATTGTGGCTTCTCTCTCTCTCTCTTTCTGTCTGTCTCTGTTTCTTCCTCCCTCCCTCCCAAATTAAAATACCTCTTGAAAACAATTATGTTGATGCGGAATTTTATTATTTTATTATACTTTGCTATCAGTTATAATTAGACTTTGGTATCAGATATAGTTATAGTATACACTAAATTACCCACCTGTAAGATTACAGTTGTTTTCTCTGTCAGGAAAAGGTCATTTTAAAATGCTCATGTTTTGCTTTAAATTTCAGAGGGATGAAGCAAAATGCCCATCATTGCCAAACGCTTGTACATGTGTACAAACCAGTGTGGGGGCTCCAGGACCCCCAGGTCCTGCTGTAAGTTAAAAAAAATCAATATATTGTGATTATAAGCCATATGGATAAGCTTATGTTTAACTTCTGAAAGCTTCACTGAGTTTGGGTCAGTATTAGTCAAAGACCAGAACACATAGCTTGATTTATGACTAGATCCGAAGTTTGGACAGACCTGAAACAAGGGATTTACAAATTCGATCCAAAGTTCTGATGGTTGAGCCATCTGCAATCCCATGACTACCCTTAAGGCATTCAGTAATAGGGCAAGGTTTATATCCATGGTCCCATGTCTACTTTTTACAGTGTTTTATCAAAAACCAGCACTCACCTGCAGTAGTGGGATTGAAATCCTGGTGCTACCGGTTTGGTAGCGGTAGTGCGTAGGTACGTGCATGCGCTTTGCAAGTGTGCGGCACTTCTGTGCATGCACAGAGCATTTTTGATGATGGGTGGACGGAGCCTCCCACCGCCGCTACCAATTCGGCCAAACTGGGAGCATCCCACCACTGCTCACCTGGTTTTTGGCAAATCTGTGCCATAGTGAACAATGGTCCAATTAACAATCATGGCATTTGCCTAACAATCACCACATTCATTTTACAACTGCCATGTTCATTTTACAATCACCAAAAAAGATGATAAAATTATGACTTAGAATCATAATGGGCAGGCTCCATTACAGTCATAACCTGAGGACTGCCTGTATCATCTTTTGTAGTGGCAAGTAGTTAACTTCAGTTCTAGTTTTGGCACAGTTAACACCAGTCAGCAGCCATGATTTGTGTGCTCATTTCCTAGAATCTCTCTTACTGATATAGGTACATGTCTTAGGCTGTATAATGACAGTGCACTTCTGTACCACAAACATGGAAAACCTATTACCATCCACCACATACCATTAGCTCAAGTTTGAATTATTCAGGTAATGATGGAAGCGAAGTGAAATGAGACTTATAAAGGAAAAAAATTCCTAACTTCTAACTCCATGAAAGGGATGAAACTAATTAAGCATGATTGACACAGATCAAATGAATGTCACTCCTAAGGGCTGTTTAAATGAGATGAAAGAAGCATGCTGTTCAGAAAAAATTACCTCACAGATTGTAATGTATTAGTGATTAATAAGAAATGTTTAGCGATTAGTCCTCTTAGCCTTCCTCCTTGTTTTATCACTTCTGCCTTCCTGAGGAAATAAAATGTACAGCTTGTAGCCCATACAGATTGTTTCTATCTTAAAGGTTTGGGCAATCTCTTTGGAGCTATGCTGGAAGATCACTTCAGAATGAATAATACTAGGTCCTTCAGAAAATTGTAAGAAGATGGCATGTTCTGTATAAAAAAAAAATTAAACAAAATGGTCTTCATCTCTTTGTCTCCTGTGTGTTTTTTTTCCTGGATTTTAGGGAGCCAGAGGTACAAGTGGTGCAAGAGGTGAAAGAGGCTTAAGTGGATCTTCTGTGAGTATTTATGTATTCAATTTGTATAACTTCCCATCTCAAACCAGTGAACCTTGGCAACGCACAACCATAAAAAAACTATTGAAGCAGTTAAAACACAATGCAAAAAAAAGAGAAAGAAAGAAATAGCAGCCAAGAGATATTATGTGACATCGGTGTCAACATAACCAGGAAATGGGGCTCTTCACAGACTCAGCACCCCAGGCCTGCACACTTAGGCAGATCTTCAAGCCCTTCCAAAAGGCTAGCAGGGTTGGGTCCATCCTATATATATATATATTACCCTTTACAGAATGAAAGATATATCACCATAGCTGGGGAGTGCAACCCAACATTTCTGAAAGCAATCATGTTAGAGAAAGCAATTGTTTAGTCACTTGTTATCACTAAAGATTTGATTCCATCCTCATGTAGCTTTTTTGAAAAATTGACAATTTTGTGGTTGTTTGTTTTTGTTATTTTAAGGGGCCCCCAGGTACTCGTGGAGATTCAGGCCCTCCAGGCCCTCAAGGGCCACCAGGACCACAAGGAATAAATGGGCTTTCCATCACAGGAGATCCTGTAAGTAAGAATGTTGCTTGGCCAAGATAAGAGATGAAGTGTAATGTAATAAATGCTTTCTGATAGTAGTTTGACATACTTTTCCCCAGTATATTCAGATGTAAGCTAAATAAGTGAAGGTGTATTAATGCACCAAACAGATTTCTAAAACAACGCAGGATTTGTAGATTCTGCATAAACATAGAGACAAGTTGTGGTGCTTATTTGCATTTGCATTTGATCTGGTTCTTTGCTTAGAATATGCTCGCCTTTTCAGGGAAATGCGAGAAGGTTAGGTATTTCTTTAATGTTTTATTGGGTGGAAGTGTTGTGTAATAAACTATCATGCCTCTTTTTCATGGTGTGAATGAAAGAAAAGCCACACTACAGGCACAAATGAACTCTTGTTTTCTGTAACCATGTTTTGAGACTTAAAGATAGCATATCCGTTAATTAGATCCACAATTTCATTTTTTAGGAAATAAATAAAGACTTTTTTTTAATTCTAGGGGCGTCAAGGGCCAAAGGGTAACCCTGGAGAACCTGGAATTCCAGGGCGATCAGTAAGTTCCCTTGCTATTTATTTTCCATTCTTTCAAAAGACACTTTCACTTACCCACCACTTTGCTTAGCAACAGAAATTCTGATCCCAATTCAGAGGTGGGTTCCTACCGGTTCTATCCGATTCTATAGAGTAGGTAGTAACTCCACGGTGACATCACGGAGCCGGTTTTGTCGGTGGCTCTGTGGGTGCTGCCATCTTGCATTTTGCTTATGCGCATGCACAGAAGCTATTTTTTACTGCACGTGTGCACGCTCACTTGCTTTGCGCATGCGCTCGAGGCGCAGCCCTGAGCTAACCGACAGTAAGAAGATTCAGAACCCACCTCTGTCCCAATTGTGATTGTGTGTTGAGGACTACCTGTAGCTATTACTTAAGAGTAAGCTCTGAATAAGATTTGTAACAGATTTGTAAATAAAGATATGTTTACCTTTAAAAGAATTAACAATACAAATAACTATAAACAACCAGAGTATAGGTAAAATGGAATTCTGTATAGTGTGCTGAAATTATAAATCAAAGTCTACTTGTTTTGCTCCATTTCTTTTGCATGGGGTCAAAATCAGTATCACTGCATCCAAAGAGCCTAGTATAGTACAATGAACTGTATGTTAAAATAAAGTGGCGATATATGTTAACATTGTGTTGCATCGCTGCATCGTTCCAAAACCCTATCTAATTAATGTTTTCTTTCTCATCTAGGGATCACCAGGCCTAAGTGGCCCTCCTGGCGTAATGGGACCCCCAGGTGACAGAGTGAGTAGTTCTGGTTTATCCTGGAGAGTGGAAACTCTACAAAGGCTTTGAACAACATTCGAACATTTATAATTCTACGTGTCTTCATTTTGTCAGTTTCCTTGAACCTTGAAAGGGTGAAGCAAATGGGTTTTAAATATACAATATTTTATGTTACTTTTTCTTTAGATCAGATTTATTTGGTTTGATTAGGATCAATGGACATTGTAGTCCAACACATATAGAGGACACCAAGTTTGAAGAAAGTTAATAACTGATAGAATGATGAAGAAATGATAGGCTTTGTACAGCTATGATAGAAATCAGGGAGGAATTGCATTCAGCAACTAAACATACAGAAGCAAAGCCTTTGGATAAGAGGAAAATAAGCAATAAGCCTAACAATTCTTTGTTCTTCATCTACAGTGGAGAAATAGATAATTTATGACAGCATTAACATTTTCTAACTAGTATTCAGCATAAATACTAAATTTTCTAACACCTTTGGTACATAGTATATAGTTATTGTAGCTATAGTTACTGGTCCCTTATAACGGGATGTTTAGACATTGTGGTTTTGAATGTTTTTGATACTTTCTACAGGGTGGTTGGCCCTAAAATTTTCTGCATAATTATATTGTCCCTAAAAGCAAAAACCCAAACAAACCCTAACTCATAACGTTCATTGTTCTCCAAACAGGGTTTTACGGGAAAAGATGGCCCATCAGGACCAAGAGGTCCCCCAGGACCAGCGGTTAGTGTTGGCTTCCTTATTGGAATGATAATGTAATAGTGGAACTATGATGGATGGTGCTGGTGGGAGTTGTGTCTGTTTTGTGTCAGACAGCGCTGTCATCATTTGCAGGAACACATGGTATCAAAGCAAATTAAATTACAGCTGGCATATTAATTCAGTGCTCTGAGTGTGGATGCTTAATATAGCAAAAATGGCTCCAGTCATCAGTTAGAACAGTGTTTCTCAAGCTTAGAAGTCGACACATCTTAAAACTTACTGGGTTAGAAGAAAGTGAAGATTTGCAGTATAAAGTATAAAGGTATATTAAAGAAAAGCCTTAAGAAAAGGGGACTATAGCAGGGATGAAATCCAGCAGGTTCTGACAGGTTCTGGAGACCCGGTAGCGGAAATTTTGAGTAGTTCAGAGAACCGGTAGTGTAAAATTTGAGTAGTTCGGAGAACCGGCAAATACCACCTCTGGCTGGCCCCAGAGAGGGGTGGGAATGGAGATTTTGCAGTATCCTTCCCCTGCCATGCCCACCAAGCCACGCCCACCAAGCTACACCACGCCCACCAAGCCACACCCACAGAACTAGTAGTAAAAAAAATTGGATTTCACCACTGGACTACAGAACAGCAAAGTGAGCACTACATGCAGTGATATCAAATCCTGGACTGCTGGAAGTAGGAAAAGAAGCAAAATTGAGTTTTTGGAGCTCTGTAGATGTGCTCTCTACATTGCGGTATTACCGTAGTTGCAGGTCCAATTGACTTCATCCAATTCTGTTGACTGCATAATACATCTACATTTTGCTACAACATTATTTAAATGTACATTATTATTTAAATGTAAAATCTCATTTTCCCTTTGCGCTTCTGTCATCTTTCTATAAATATCAACTTTTTAACAAGTTGTATTGTTAAAAGATAAGCCTTAAGGATTTTTAGTTGATCGTTTTTTTCCCTCCAACAAAAACCTGGTTGCTCTTTTTTTAGATCGTGTTTTTATTGCTAGAAAAAGACCAAGATTAAATCTGTAATAATATAAGTGACGCCTCTTTCTAATGGACTACTTGGGAAAAAGGGCATGTTAGTTTCTCCTCCATTAAATATAAATATGGTATTGAGGCAATTGACATAATTTGCATAATGACATCACCATGCAAACAATATACCGTATTTTTCAGAGTATAAGACGCACCTCCCCCCCCCGAATAGAGGGTGGAAATGTTGGTGCGTCTTATACACTGAATACAACAATTTTGGCAAAGGCAAAAGTGCCCCTGTTTTTATGAAAAACGGGTGATTTTTTTTTGCAAAAAACAGGGTGGGTGCACATAGGGTTTGGGAGGTCTGCAGACTGTTTCTGAGGGCTTGGGGAAGGCAAAAATGCCCCCATTTTTGCGAAAACTGGGGCATTTTTTGCAAAAACTGCGCTTTTGTTTTCTCCCCGCCCTCACAGGCAGTCTGCAGCCCTCCCAAACCCTCTTTGTACTCCGTCTTTCGCAAAAATGGACTCGTTTTTGCAAAAAACAGGGTGCACAGAGGGTTTGGGAGGGCTGCAGAGTGCTCCTGGGGCCGGGGAGGACAAAAACTACCTCTTTGAAATCTTGGTGTGTCTTATACATCGGTGTGTCTTATAGTCCAAAAAATACGGTACATTGTAGACGTAAGAAAATCAAGTAACGTTAATGTAAATGCAACTGCCTTATCCAGATGACCCCAGGTGGATCAGGCAGTTAACATCTACATTAATTTTGTTTGATTTATTACATTTACCTGTCCATTATTTCAGGGAAGTGGTCAGAGAGAAATTTGTTCCACTCAGTTTACTCCCAGTATTAGCTAAATTTCTGAGTATAGGTTTCAGTTCAGATATATACATTGAACAAACACATAAATAAAATTCCTCAAGACTATTATTTTCCTTTCTGTATATCTTTTCATTCTACTTGTTCACAGGGTACCCCAGGAGTGCCTGGAGTTGCAGGTCCATCTGGGAAACCAGGCGATCGTGGTTCAGCGGTAAGAGAATCCGTCACTGGCATTTATAGTATCTTTTGTGAAAACCCCTTTTACTTTACCAATAGGAAATGGTACATCGTACAATGGCTATCATTGATGGCCAGTCACTTTTTATCATTCATGCTTTTTGCAGCATGAAAGCCAGGTCTGGAAATTGTGGGTTTTTTCTCCCGCTTTTAAAAAAAGTATTCCAATTGAACATGCCAAGGTTTATATTTCTCCACTACATAAACATCCCAGAGGTAAATTACTTAGTGGGATTACTATTTGCTATTTTAAAAATTCAGTCAAGTGTGATATACTGCCTGTGGTGGTTTTTTTTAATGTAGCATTTTGAGAACATTTAACCTTGAAAATACTTGAATGAAGGTTCCCAATCTTCTGTTGATAGCATCAAATTTGAAACTGTCTTAGGGATTAAATAGGATCAAAAGTTGGCCTTAATAGCAATCGATGTATCCCCTTTGACAGATGTATCCAAGAATGTGATGGGCAAACATTTGGCATCAGATATCTATGGAGATTTTCAGTCATCCAGGTCAAGTACCCAAAGGTATTTTTCCAAAAGGCAACTGGACTTCCTTTGTTTTTCCTTGAAGATGTTTCACATCAATTCAGAACTAAATAATCTTCTTGGATGGGAAATGAAACATCTTCAAGGAAGAACAAACAAAACAGAGGTAGGTTCTGAATCTTCTTACTGCCAGTTCACTCAGAGTCGCGCCTCGAGCGTGTGCGACACTCAAAAAAACTAGCTTTTGCGCATGCGCAAAAGCAAAATCCAAGATGGCAGCGGCCATGGAGCCACCGACAGAAACGGCTCCATGACGTCACCGCGGAGTTACTACCTACTTTATAGAACCAGATGAACCGGTAGGAACCCACCTCTGAAACAAAGTCCAGCTGCCTTTTGAAAAAGCACCTTTGGGATATTTGGCATCCGAATACTCTGCAGTTGCTAGCCCGGCAATCATGGAAATGCAACAACATCCATCTCTTTATCTTTGTTGGTATCTTGGTGTTGGTTTTGTATTATTTTGCCTCTTTGTTGAAAGGCTTTGCATGGCTGTAAGAACTGTGATCATAAGAATATTCAATCATATCTGTTGGTGCAGTGCTTAGAATGCAGTATTCTAACCACTGTAGCAAACGCTGCCCACAGCCTGGAGTTCAGTCTTGATGGGGCTCAAGGTTGATTCAATTTTCCATCCTTCTGAGGTTGATAAAATGAGAACCCAGATTGTTGGGGGCAATACGCTGGCATTGTAAACCACCCAGAGAATGCTATAAAGCACTAAGGGGTGATAAATACATCTAAGTACTATTGCTATATCTCTAGAGTAAATGAGTCAGACTAGCATATACCATGGTTTGAGTTGATCTGAATGGTAATCTGCACTTCTGTTATTATTGTAAATTTCAAAGTGCTATAAAGAAGCTAAGGAGCAGAGACCACTTTAGTGCTGGAAGTATTAACTTAGGTGTAATTCTACAGATCATTTAAATTAAGAGTGTATAACCTGAGAGCCCAAACTTATTTTTGTGATCCTTAAAATCACCTATGGCTACGATTGTGAAAAAAATTAGCAGGGCAGCTTTCTGCTTTTATGAAGTGGGGAACATAGAACATGTAGTGTCAAATAGATTGAACATAACCGTAAAAAAAGGCAAAACTCCCAACCCACCAACCCCCAAATAAAACAAAAGCAGAAAGTAAAGGCAAACCTTCCCATACCAGGAATTTTTACTTAGCTTGCATTCAATCGCTAGCCTTGACTGAATGTTATTTTTTTGTTCTACTTTTATATAAGGTGAATCTATAACATGATTTGAGAGCATATTATAATTGCCCCATTCCCCATATGCTTGACATCACATTCACCGTTTCTCACGTTTATAGATCTGTTCCCAGCAGGAACTCTGGCGCACAGAGTCTGTGCAGATGTTTGGTTAGACTTATGAGGCAGATAGGATTTCAGCCCTGACATTTGTGCTATCAAAAAATGCCAGAAGGGCAGCCTAAGACCATATGTGTGAGTAGTCAGCCAAATGTAGCCTGCAGAGATCTAAAGGTCATGTAAGACTCTCTGTAGTTGTATGGCCCAGTTCCAAAGTAGCACTTTATTCAATCGTATACCATTTCCTTTGATAATTTCAAACTTTAAAATACCTTTGTGGAACCAGTCAAACAAAGAAGTAAAGTATATAGTTTAGTCCAAGGATGAGATGAGGATCTCATGATCACGTGTAGTAAATTCCAACCTGAGCATGTTGTAAGACTATTAGATAATTCTAGACACTCATGCTAGTATACATCTTAAGTAAATTAGACACTAGCATAGTAATTCAGTGCATCTTGGGAACATTATCTGATCTTTTTCTATTGGTGCCAAGTAAATAATCCAAAATGGTGCAAATTTCCAGGGATTAATGTTTGATGTAACATCAATTCTGTTAAAACAGCAAAATGCTAATAGGTACAAAAATAGCAAAGCTATTTAACTTCTGTTTAACTTGTCTTCAGTATGAAAATGTGAAGGTGCAAGATGAAGTTTGAATTTCATAGAAACATGGATTAGGGAATTTCTGTTTATGTTGAATGAATTTAAACATCCAATTGACCTGTATCCTAGGGTCAGGGTTAGAGTTGAAAACAGTGAGGCAATTGGCAGAAGTCACCTTGAGTTTGTAATAAATATGTCTTGCTAAAGAGTGTCCTAAGCTTCAGCACTCTCTTAATTCTTCAGCACTTTTATTAATGACCTGGCTAAAGCGATGGAGGCAACAATTATCGAATTAACAGCTAATACAAACTTCTGTGGGCTACCTAATAACCTAAAGGAAAAAAATGAAGTTGAAAAAAAATATGTATAAATGATAGAAAAACACTGAGGAAAACATAATGAAATTTAGCAAAGATAAACATGGACAAATAGGATGGGATTAACAGTTATAAATAAGGGTAACAGTTTCCCCTGTCCAGTCATGACTGACTCTATTGGGCAGTGCTCATCTCTGTTTCTTAGCAGAGGAAGCCAGCATTGTCTGAAGATGCTTCCGTGAGCATGTGACCAGCATGACTATACGCTGCAGCACACAGAACACTGTTACCTTCCCACTGAAGTGGTACCTATTTATCTACTCCTGTTTGCATACTTTCAAACTGCTAAATATATATGGAGATGCTCAGTCATCCAGATCATAGTTTCTCAAAGGTGCTTTTTTTTTCTTTCAAGAGAAGAAAAAAAAAATTGTCATTGTACGTATATACACAGTATACCCAAAGAACGAAATTCACATAACATAACACCCAAAGACCAGCCCCAACACACATTGCAATTCCCAAACACACTCCCACCCACCACAAATTTCCCGTCCCTCAACCACCCAAAAAAACATCCACACAACAGACCCAAGTAATGCTATCCAACAGCTCACTGATGGTGGCCCTTTAGTTCATTGTTAAGTGCATTTATAGCTCTGGGATAGAAACTATTCAGAAAACACGTGGTCCGAGTTCTAATAGTTCTGTATCTTCTGCCAGAAGGCAACAGTCCAAAAAGATGGGAAGCAGGATGGGAAGAGTCTCTGAGAATGTTGTGCAACTTCCTCAAACAGCGAGATGCGAAGATGCCATCCAGGGCTGGTAGCTGAAGCCCGATGATATTCTGGGCAGTTTTAATGATTCTCTGTAGAGCTTTTTTGTCCGCTGTAGAGCTGCTCCCATACCATGCAAGAATGCCGTATGTCAGGACACTCTCAATGATGCTGTGATAGTAGGACAGAAGTAGATGCTGAGATAGATTTATCATTCTATCCCAGATAGCATCTGTCTGATTTAAATCAATCCTTTTTAAACCTAGAAGATCTCTGTTCCTAATTTGTGCCTTCATATTTTAATATTATTTTAAAAAAATAATTGGCTACCTTGAATATTTGCACAAGTATAAAAACTGGAGCATAAATCTATAAATAAGTGAACTGTAGTAAATCTGTTTCAGATATTTAGATTTGAGAATGATTCATGAATACACAATAGACAAAGGAAGGAATTCGACAAACCCCTAAGTGGATCCATAGGAATACTTTTGAGACAAGTCGTTCTTTACCTTAATAGAGTTGGGAAGGACGAACTAGGTCATCAGAGACCAAAATCTCTTGAGTCAGTGAAGGAATTCAAATTAGAACAACCCCGACCTGTTCTCTATCCTCTGCTTGAAAATATGCGGTAAAATGGAACCACCCAATCCTAGATAATCAATTTCATATTGAATTGTTCTTTTCTTTTCCCAACATGCAACCATCATATGGCTTCCTGTTGTTTAAAATCAATAGTTCCCAACCTGTAAACTCCATAAGAGTATCATAGGTGTCCAGTTGTAACCATCAGTAATATTCCACTTGAAATGGCAAATATTTCTCAAGATAACCAGTTTTTTTTTTCATTCTCAGTTAACATCTTATGAGATTATGGCTTTCTTCCCATATCTGTCTCGGAATTTTAAACATTAAAATTAAGTTCATTTAATTTGGGAGTCAGATGCCATCTAAGTGAATTCTATATCTATGGTGTATACAAATACTGCATCGTCAGTCCGTGGTTTAGCATATTTGTCCAAAAACAGAGGGATAGAACCAAGATCACATGATGTGTTATTACCAATTTATAAAACCTTGGTAAGGTCACACTTGGAATACTGCATCCACACTGGAGGCTAAAACATATGAACAATGGTTGCAGGAACTGGGTATGTCTAGTTGAATGAAGAGAAGGACTAGGGGAGACATGATAGCGGTGTTCCAATATCCCAGGGACTGCCACAAAGAAGAGGGAATCAAGCTATTCTCCAAAGCACCTGAGGATAGGACAAGAAGCAATGGGTGGAAACTAATCAAGGAGAGAAGCAACTTAGAACTAAGGAG
>JANHFT010009034.1:233064-248833 GCA_032467955.1 Pseudoxenodon macrops
CCCTACGCCATTTCTGACAAATGGCAGTCCAATTTCTTCTTGAAAGTCTCAAGTGTTGGAGCTCTCACAACCTCCAAAGGCAAGTTAACCAAGTACTAACTGATCCTGTTTAGCTCCGAACGCCAACAAAGGTCTTCCAGCCTCTGCCAATTCTTTAGCTGCAGCATTTCAAGGAAGAAATCTAATCTCTAATTTCTTTTTAACGGACATGATCACTAAAGTGACAACAGGTCTCTTATACAGATCACCCTAAAATAAGAACAGGAATCAAGGAGGGCATTTACATACAAATTGCATATGTATAAGATGTGGGCATAAGTTAGATAATATAAGCAAAATAGGAAAAACCGTGATCAGGGAAACTGTCAGGTATCCACAAAGACCAATGTCAAGAATGTGATTCTCCCTTTTTATGCTTTCTTCTTTTCATACACAAGTCAAATTTGAAACAAAAGCACTTTGAAAAAAGGAGTATCGTTTGACAGTCCTTTGAATTAACTAATGATGCCTATTCTTTGCAAAGTAGGACAGTCAGCACCTATGCCCCAAATCATGCATCCAGAAATGCAGTGTTATTGTGAAAAAGATCTATGGGTTCAGCCTGCCATCTCATTGCCCTGAAAGTTCTTCATTGTGATGCTTTCATTTAACATGCCACTTGATGTGGAATAGCAGATATGCTTTAACATCACTGGAAACTGTTCTCTAAAAGGCAACCTGCCCATTTGGGTTATGGTTCAAAATCCACCAGTGGAGTCTATTGCTGTTTCGTAACTGGTGGGACAATGGACAGCTAATGGTAGACTGGAGTGAGATCCCATTAGACAGAGCTAGCCAAACCTAAATATCTTCTGGTTTTCCTCTTTTTAAAGTTGCTAAGGACACTTCATCACAATTGTTTATAGTTGTCTAAAATATTGAGGCTACTCTGTGATTTATTAAACAAGCCGGCCTTTTTCTCAAGCTTCTGTTTGAGCTTGAGATATGAACTTGACTCCTTGAAAGCTGTGGGATCTTTTTTTTTCAACCTCATGCAGAACTTTGCAAAGTCCAACAGCAATAATAGGCAGCAGGGAGATGGAATGGTACAGAGGAATTCTTCTAAATTGTTTTTCATGGGCACATGACCTTATTGCCGAGGATCTCACTTTTTTCCCCTCCCATTCAATTGTGTCTGATTTTCCTGCAATTTTCTCAGCAAGGTTTTTCAAAAGCGGTTAGCCACTGCCTTCTTTCTGGGTCATCAGACTGGCTTTGTGCCAAAGGTGAGACTAGAACTCCCAATCTCCTGGTTTTTAACCTGATGTCTTAACCACTACACCAAACCGGTTCTCTAGGTTCTAACTTAACATAAGTATAATGTCTGAAGTGATGTTTTAGAAAGGTTAGATCCTGTTGCTCTGGCTTCTGCCCTGGGAACATGTGTGATTTAGCCTCCAATCCACCTATATATCCATTTACTCCAATCTTTAAACATACAACCCTTCTCGAAAAAAGAAACCTGTGTACGGACCTTGAAAATTATTTTATTTCCTCTCTCTCCCCATTCCTTAATTTAGAAGTGACATGCTAAGCTTTTGATTTTTAAATAAAAAGCAAGGTAAAAATGCTAAACGTAAAAGAAATAAATACTGGGGCTTGAAATGGTGTTTGCAGCAGTTGGTATTTGGAACAGATTAGTTCTGGAAAGGAGAAATCAACGCAGTAATACTTAAAGCACTCTTGACTCTTCATTGCTCATAAAGATAAACGGAGGCCAAAAAAAACCAAACTCTTAAGTCATGGTGTGCAGTTTACAGTGAGTTTTAATATGATGATTGCAAACAAGAGTTTTTAAGTGGAGTTTGATAAAATGAAGGTGTAACTTTACAGGATTGTAGAACTTATTCAGTTAAGGAGGATTCTTTTGCTGACAACATGGTCTTTATAATTTCATTGTGTTCTGTTAGTACATTTGTAAATGAAGCATATAATATGAAGACCTCATAAGCCTTCTGTTCTTTTACTGAAAGGACATTCTCACTACAGGGAGTTCCCAACAATATACATCTTTAATTATTCAAGAAACAGCAGTGCAAAATACATTGGCAGCCAGGTTTTACTCAGAAAATTACTCAGGATCAAGAAGACATCTGGCAGTTGTTCTATAAAGTGATTATCAAATCGCATTACACTGAGGATAGCTCATGCGCTGTTCAGGTGTACAGTCTAAAATTAAAATGGGAAACCAACCTGCCTCATTAGCACATCATGAAAAGTTCAAGGGCTCTCCAAATTGGAAAGATTTTCATGTCTTTTCACTACAGCTTGGGAGACCATCTAGGACACGGATGTCAAACTCACCCTGTCACGGTGCCATCATGTGACATTTCGCGACATTTTTTTCCTTTGCAGGTGTGGGGTGGGTGTGGCTTGCATGTGACACACATCCAGCCTGCAGGCTACCAGTTTGACATCCCGGATGTTTTGGAAAATCTATCAGGGAGCTTCCATTTTGATAGACTTTACCTATTTCTAGTTTCAGACCAGATGCTTCTTTGATTAGTAAGGTTCTGTAAAGTGCTCATGGTTGAATAAGCTTCCATCTCTGTAAATTGAGTTGTCTGAAGAAAAAGCTATGGTAATGAATAAACATTTCTTTTAACTGACCATTATCCAAACTTTTGTTGCCACGTTCTTGACAGTTCTTACGTTTACAGTCATTGTGCACATTACCTGTACACAAGAATATAAATAGCTGTTATTTTATTAATGGGTATCTTTAGCCAATCCTTCCAACCACAACAGATTAAATACAACTCTACCCGATATCTTCTTTTAATCTGAAGGGCTGAAAACAAATTTTAAAAATTTAAAATTTAATTTCATGGTGGATGAGCTTCAGCCATGGAGGCTAGAAGATCATAGCACAACTGAAACATTTTTCTGCCTATGTGATCTTGTGCATGTCCTTTCAGGAATAACTCAATAGTGCATCCTTGTAGATTCAGAAAAGCATTCTTCCAAATTCTTCCAAAGCTGCTTTTCCATTTCTTCCTATGGAAGCCAAGAACCAGGTTACTCATCCATCTGAAGCCAAAATAGCCACAAAAGGCAATGCTGAATGACCAGAGGGTAGGACAAGAAGCAATGGGTGGAAACTAATCAAGGAGAGAAGCAACTTAGAACTAAGGATAAATTTTCTGACAGTTAGAACAATTAATCAGTGGAACAACTTGCCTCCAGAAATTGTAAATGCTCCAACACTGGAAGTTTTTTGTTAGATAGCCATTTGTCTGAAGTGGTGTAGGGTTTCCTGCCTAAGCAGGAGATTGGACTAGAAAACTTCCAAGGTCCCTACCAACTCTGTTATTCTATTCTAAATAAAGGAAAAGATTGAGAACCATTGTTTAAGATTATTGTTGTCTGACCTGCATTCTGGGGAAAAAATCAACAGGCCATGACTTTATTCTGTGTAATAACTCTTTAAATTATTTGAACGGTGCTTTAATTTCCCCCTCAGTGTTGTCTTTTTGGATTATTTTATTTTTCTCTCGGAGAGATGGATTCTGCTATTGCTGTGGCTTCCTAAGGTTACTTTGTCATAGGTCTATGAACATATGCTCTCTTCATTTTCAGTGCATGTTGCTGATGTTGCTTCATTCTAAATAGTCTGGCACTAACAAAAAATTATGAAACAGAGGCAGATGTGCTCTCTGAACCTTACATTCACAGCCAGACTTAGGAATATAAAAGGGTATTTTGAGTCAGGATGCCTGGTGCTGAAGTCCCTATATTTGAAATTATCTCTAGTGTAAATGTTTTACTTTTGTTCATGGTCTCAGTGACATATTTTATAAATACTGACATTGCATTTAATTGCATGCAGTTATGTTCTGCTCCTGAGTTCTGGAATATTTTTGGTGTATCATTAGGCAGCTTGAAAACACATTGAGAAGTTTTGAAAGAAGCTAACTAGTACCAGATCTAGCGGTGTATTTTGCTGGGCTGATGAAAAAGTATTAAGTGACACATTTCAGGGAGATATTGGCAAGAATATTTAATATTAAAAGTAGGCCAATAATATTTGTTAAAGAAGAGAGGCAGTCAATTTTGGAATGGGGGATTGATTTTCCATATAAAGGAATATAACTTATTTAGTTATGTTAAATTTTGAAAAGATTATATTAAGAGTTATATATACAAACTTCGTACAGACTGATTATTTGTACATTTGTCCAGAATACTATTGCTGAATGTCCATGGTACAAAATCAATCAATCTGACAGCTTCGCTCTAACCAACTCCTTCAATGTTGCTTTTAATAAATGAAACAGGTAGTAGTCCAGGTTTCCGCAGAGACAGCACCAGACTGAACTTAGTTTGGAAACTAAGCAGGGTGGCCCTCTGGCTAATACTTGGATAAGGGGCAATCTGGAAATTCCAGCAGTGTAGCTTAGGTAGATAAGTTGCAAAATAATCAAGGAAGAAGAGAGGGAAGCCATATGCATATTTTTGCCAAGGGCTACATGTACGAAGGCAAGCTTGACTTTGATAGAATTTTTATTTTTTAACAATTAGGGTTGGGCGAGACTCCTTATTCCAGGGAAAAACAAGTTAATTGGATAATTCATTATGATATTTCACCAGGTAGCTAGAGTGTTTCTTCTACATTTCATTTTAATTAAAAATGAGGAAGCGTTAATTGAAAAAAAAAGACCAATTTTCAATTTTGCATTTGAAAATTATGAGATCCATTTATTGTACAGAAACTGAACACTAACTATATACAGACCTACCCTGTTTTCTCATTGAATTGGCCTTGAGAATTGGCATTCATAGAAATAGGAAGACACCACCCGAAAACAATATTGAAGGAATGTCTCAGAGGAGAAATAAAAACACTTAATGTAATTCAGTATGTCTTTTTTTCCTCTCCAAATCACTCTTATGGATGACTCTAAACAGATCCGTTTTAGATGATAAAGTTGAAAGCTACACCCTTAAAAAGCTACTTGATCATTACTTTAGCATTAATTATAGATAACTTTGTTTTATTGTCAAGGCAGAATGGAATATAATTTATTAATAAAAATCTCTACTGAAAAAAGAGATAGAACATATGGTAGCTCAACATAGAACATAGTTATATGACTCATATATGGTCATATAACTGCTTTGATTACAGTAGAGATTACAGGGAAACAGGAGAGACCAGTGTTTGAAATCTTGGAAGACACAGCCAATGCTCCTAAATTATTTTGATTAATGTTTCATGTGGTAGATAGTTGCCCATATTCCTAAACCAATTTCTGTATTCACATTGCCTTAGAATTAAAAAAAGCTATATATATGGGCAGTGCTGCTATAAAGCTTATTATCTGTTAAAGGTGCAAATCTGAAGATCAAGAGACAATATTTGAAACAGTTCATGAATGTAGAGCAAGCAAGAATTATTTGCAGATCAAAGTATTCTGAATGGCTTAATGTAGTCACATTTCCTTCTCATGCCTCAATTCCTTTGCCTTACTATTTCTTACTTCTTTTTTTGTGTATTGCGTCATGTTGCTTACCACAAAAGGAAATAGAGTGAAGGGTATGTATATTAAAAAAAGAAATCAGAATTTAAATATGTGATCAAGTAAAAGATTCCGGTCAATTTCCAAATGAGTAAAACAGCTGTTATTGGATGATCTGTTCTTGAAAAGAAACACATACATTTTGGCTGTTTGGGTCCATGCATGGATGAAATGGGGTTATGTTTTTGGTATAGAATGAGGGAAGCAGCCAAGTCCATAGGTGGTAGGGAAGAGAGAGAGGAAGCTGCTAGAAAAAGAGGATGAAGCACAGTCATGAACCTTCAAAATCCTTGTCAGTCACTCAGCTTCATCCTGTATATTATTTATGCTGTGTATGAATAATGCTCCAGGACATTCATATGTTCTACACAGTGCTGCATAATGAGATTAAGGCATGCTGAATCAATGAACAAGGATGTCCAGCATTTTACTATTTTGAACAGCTCTGTCCTATATAATTGCAAGGGGGAAAATTCTGCAAAGCATTGCAAGGGGTTCTGATATTTAAAAATCCAGAAAATATTCAATTGTGGCATCCTGTTTTCAGTCTAGGGAAATGCAGACCAGCAGTCCAATCTGCTCAATATTGCACCATAGTGTTTTTCTGCATAAGTAGATGAGGCCTGAGTCAAAAATTTATGGGGCTCTTTATATAATCCTCCCCCCCCCGGTAATCCCTGACAGTTACTCATCTGCTGCAGAAACATCCTTTATGAATATTTTTAAAAATTTGTTCTTTTGGGTTTTTGCTATCTCTGTCATTTATTTGTGCTTCGCAATGCTAACCCGTGATAAAATTTTGATTGAATGTAATTTGTTACAGGGACCAGTTGGATTGAAAGGTGAAAAAGGTGACCGAGTAAGTAGAGCTTTAAAATAAATTCACGTACGTTTTTTAAAACTCTGACTACGGTGAGAAATAAACCAACAGTTATTTTTCTTTCTAAGGGAGACATTGCTTCCCAGGGTATGATGCGAGCTGTGGCAAGACAAGTCTGCGAACAAATGATCAACAGTAAGTGGTTCTTCTATCACATACAACAAAAGCCATATACCAAGTTGTCAGGCCCTAACACACTGGGAATTTTAAACATGTGGTATGTTTGCCGAGTGGCCATGTGATCTATAACAGCCTTCCCTCTAAAGCAGGAGTGTCAAACTCAAGGCCCAAGGGTTGGATTTGGGTTGCGGGATGCTTAGATCTGGTCCAAGGGGCCACCCTGGAAACAGTGAAGGACCGGCCCACTGTGCCTCTGCCAGTGAAAATGGAACTCAGGAGGAATTCAGCCTTCTCAAGCTCCGTTTTCACTGATAGAAGGTTGCAGGAGTCTGTCAGCTGAATACAGAGCCCACAAGGGCCCGTTTTTGCTAGCAGAGTGCTCAGGCCACCACAGGTGCCCCCGACATGAGTGATGTCAAGCTGGCCACACCCACCCTGGACATGCCCACCCCCTGAGGTCAAACAAAACCCAAGTCAAACAAAACCCTGAAGCGGCCGTCAATGAATTACAGCTTGACACCTCTGTTCTAAAGGGTTGTTTTCTTAATGAGAAATTGGAGGACAGTTTCTTTTACAAGTGCATGTTAGTTCACAATCCATATAGAAAGTGGAAGACACAGAACAAAGTACTTTCAGTTGCTTATCAGTTGCATCTTCCTTAATTCAGTAGTCCGAGCCAGAAGTCAAGGAATGGTATTGCTAGGAGTAATTCTTTTAACATTTATATTTATACTTGTTAGTTAACAATATGTTTTGGTCCTTTGAATCAGTGTTGACCCCTGGCAATAGTCTGGATGTATTTTTGTAGTATTCTGGGCAAGATCTTTCAGAACTGATTTGTCATTGCCTTCTTAGGGCCGAGAGAAGGGACTGACCCAAAGTTACCCAGCTGGCTTTGTGCCTAAGGCATAGACTAGAACTGAAGAATCTGTTAGTTAAAAAACAACAATCAACTAAGTTTTTTTACTTCTTAGTATCTCACTGTGAAATTCTTACAGAATCCTAGGGTTTTGTGGAATACCAATGCTAAACCTTGTGCTAACTTATGAAAATTTACATGTGCTATTTTTAATGTCCTGTTTAATGATGCGTTTCCTCTTTTTCCCCACTTTTCAAGTAACCATCCTAACTGTTTATTATTCACTGGTCATAATCCAGGAGACACTCATGCTGACAGCACATCTGGATTACTTCAGACAGTTACACATACTTGGCCACTCATTACCCTATATTTAAATTTATATATTTCCACTGGTGCATAGGAACTGTAGAGGAGGAGTAAAATATTTATCAGAGAAATCAATACATAATCACAAGTATCTGAAGTGTTAGTGCAGCATAACCCATTCCTGATTGAGTTGGAGAAAGGAACCGATATAAGACTATGCATAAGTTTATTGAATGGTTCTTTCTTTTTGAAATGGTAAATTGTACTGGTTTTGACTTTGCCATCAGCTGGTGGGTGCATAGTATTTTTTTAATCACTCTAAAAAGATGTTTCATTATTCACTTTCTTAATTTTGGTTTGTTTTCCTCCCCAAAAGACCAAATGACCCGATTTAACCAGATGCTGAATCAAATTCCAAACGATTACCATTCAACTCGCAGCCAGCCTGGGCCTGCAGGGCCACCAGGTCCCCCTGGACCTCCTGGGACCACAGGAGAACCTGGAAGTGGAGGCAGGTCAGGATTTCCGGGCACACCTGGTATGCAAGGATCCCCTGGCGAGCGAGGTGAGTTATCGTTAGGGTCATGGGGGACATTCCACTGCAGAGGAAGGGGATCTTAACTGATCTTTCAGGGAATAGGACAGTGGTGGGATTATCAGCAAAACATGAAATGTGTGAGATGCCAGACCATGAACACAGTTTATGTTCCTCAGAGTGGCATTGACCAAACAGTCGAAGCAAAAGCAAGTGCTTGACATTATGTATTTCCTGAGAAATTGAAGCCAGCACTTCTGTGATGCAGCTTGAATATATTTTCTTTTTGGTGTGCTTTAGGACTTCCGGGAGAGAAAGGTGAAAGAGGAATTGGTATACAAGGACCACGAGGTTTGCCAGGGTCACCAGGTGGGTTATAACAGTGATATATACTCTTAAAAATAATGATATGTACTATAAAATGTTTGAAACTTTTATTTAGCCTGATGTTGTTCGTCTTCCTTAACTCCACACATCAGTTGAAAATACTAAGTAAATGTTTGAGAAGTTCCATAGTAGCAGTTGGTTTTTATTTGTAATACTTCCCTCCCTCCTCCTTCCCTCACCCCCCCTCTCTCCATATACAAAGTTACAGAGCTCTTTTACAGATCATGGTGCTGTCATGGTGGCTAGTTGCTATTAATATAGTTTGGTTATTTACTTAGATTTTGGCAGATTTAGTCAGATTCTGTCTCATTGCTTCTGTCTTCAATTTACTGTCGAATGTTCATGACATACTCCATAATAAGATCACAACAATTTCTACCTTCATTTTAGGAAAACTTTACATTTCTTTTAACCATGAATATAAATTGTTCCAAATAAAACATTATCTCGTATATTCTAAAGCTATGGAGGAGTAGCAAAATTAAAGTAATCTTACGCTTTAATTGAAATGCAACATAGAAGTTGCTTCCCTGTGTAATCCACCAGGCCCAGTTGGACCAAAACAATTTTCTATGGCTAAAGATCTTAAAATCAGGGAAACAACTAATGATAAGTTAAGTTTTGGATTTCCTGTGGTTGTTTCATTAACACCATATGTAGAAACCAGATGGAAACGTTCCTTAACTTTATGCTTGAGTGTAATCTAGTTTTTAATCTTGCGTTCAACCACTTTACTAAAAGGCTTTCACATTGAATTTATTGATACAATACCTTCCTTTTCATTCTACAATTAGGTCCACAAGGAGAATCCAGAACTGGCCCACCAGGTTCTACAGGTTCCCGAGGGCCACCTGGGCCACCTGGCCGACCTGGTAATGGTGGTATCAGAGGGCCTCCTGGCTCCCCTGGATACTGTGATTCGTCCCTGTGCGCTAGCATTGCTTACAATGGTCAAGGATACCCAGGTAGGTTATTGGGAATGTAAATATCATTGGATACTTTAATAAAAGCTTGTTCGGCCTGAATAATTTTATGCAGTGAAAAGTTGTAATAAAAGTAGAGTTAATTAGAAATTAAAACTGAACTATAACTCAACTGCTGAACAATGTAAGCTTTCCAATTCAATCAGATTTAGGGATATTTGTTATGATTCTTATAATTGGTGTCTTTCATGTTTATAGAATTTCTCCTGTTTTTGAAGTAGCTTTGCTCCAGTTTGAATTGTCAGTTTAACTTTAAAGAAAAAGTTGTTTAAATATTTCAAGCTAATTTATTTTTAATGTTTAAAGTGATAGGATAAGGCACAATGCTCTTAGGACACAATTGACCATTTTCCCTTCTTCTTCCTGTTTTCCTTCTCCATCAAACTACTCGTGTACTTCTGAACAAGGTTGACCATTCGTCTAAAGTATAAAGAACAGAGCTTGCCATTTCTGCATTCATCTTTCTGATTCGTGATGGGATTATCTATACAAAATTAGTACCTGAAATCTAATTTTCCATTTCAAATGTCATTTTGTGATACAGTGCAGACAACTAAGCAAGGGAGGGCATGGCAAGTCATTATTTGCACTGTATCAAATTCAATGGAATCTATTATATTGGTCTATTATACAAATTTCTTCTGAGAAGAGTCAGTTTGAGGCAACCAATGGTCAAAGGAACTTAAATGCTGGATATTTGTGACCACAAGATACCAAATCACTAAACTGGGAAGGGTCATAACCAGTGACCATGCCATATATTTAAGGCCTCTTCAAGAAAAGATTCCAGGCCCTTAATATTGATCACCAATTTGTTGTGTGCACTGTAGCACCTTATACATGATATTGCTGTTTGTTACGTTGTTTGCATGTATACGTGAATATATATAAATATATATATATATATGTACACACACATTCATAGTATTGATGGGTAGATCAAATTCAATAGAATAAGCCATAATGCAAAATTTGCACACTATCAACAATTGAATGAGAAATAAATGGAAAATAATACTGAACTGCTACGCTTCCAAAAAAACAAAAACAAAACCCAATCTGGCATATATATATATATAGATAGATATACATACAATTTAACTCTCATGGATGTAATGAATGAAAAACAGTTTTGCACACAGCTGTTCAATCCTGAAAACTAAATCTTTGACCTATTTCAGGTTCCAGCTAACAAATTTTCTATGCCGCCAGTGCTGCTTACAGTTTGAATTTCCATGAATATCCTGTTTCTGAGATGTTTGTGCACGTGCTAACATGGACCTGAATCTGTATGGTTATTTCATTGTAGACAATGGTTACATAAATAGTGTTGGCCTCATAAGTGGGGAGATGCTCTTTTTTAAAAGAATGTACTTACTAACAAGCATTTGTGATTGCAGTAAAAGACAATGGCATCTGATAAAGCAAGGGATGTAAATTCAACCTCCCTATTCTTACTGTCCAATTATATAAAAACCAAGTTACTAGAATGGCAGTGGAGGCTTATAAACATATTAATGGACATAATACCATAATGCATTTACCTTGGTGAAACAGAAAATGACTGTAAATAATGAACTAATTGTGGCTTGTAAATGATTTGTATGGAAACATGTCCACTAAACCTAGTTAACATTACATCCTGCTTTTGCATTCAAACCTCCTGCTGCTGCTGCTTTTTAATTTGTGCCAGCATAATCTCTTCGAAACTGTCGAAATCTTTCTCTCTTTTCTTTGTTATTCTTGTCTCCATCTTACCTTATTCAGGACTTGAGGGTTGTTTTTTTTGTATATGTAATCTTCTTACAAGTGCTGAAAATATAATTAATTTTGATTTTGATTTTCCTGAAATCTTTGGTGTTCCACTAGCTCTGGTTCTGTCAGATATGAGGCACATTTGTCAGAAAATAGTAGTTACTGAATATTGTCAATGGTGACAACTTGGTGTAAATTTCTGCCACCCCCGTAGGGAACTATTTTAGATAAAACAATGCTGCATACATGAAGTTTTCCCTTTTGAACAAAGCATTTATTTTAATAATTGGCTTTCTCTTAAGTGAAACTCCTAAAGATCAATTAAGTATACACTAAACCTACTAAATTTATATGTCTCCCAATGAAATAAATGAAGTAAGTTACAACTAATTGTAATTGACCTAAATCTCAACTGTTTTCACTGGAAATTACTCAAGGCTTGACTTTAGCAAGTTTGTAATATTAACACTTACTTTAAAATAATATCCTGAACCTCAAAATTATTTTATTTTGAGCATTGTATTCCTTAACTTGTACCAATATTCTTTCTGTTTTGGAATTTTTTCCTCTCTCCCAAATTGAAATTATTTTGAGTGATTATTATATGTGCATTGTGCAAAATCAATGTTAGGGACTAAACTGCAAAGCAGGACTTGTTTGCTTGCTTGGCATTAAGTTTCTTTCCTCCCTAAGAGACTTAATTGTTGCACAGAACTTCAGTTTTCAATATTTTAGATGTGGATGTTGCTATTTCTGTTAAAATTTTGCTTATGCTAATTTGTCATACAAAAAGTTTTTGAAAGGGAGCAGAAAAATTTCTTCAACAGATAAAACATGGTGCTTCCCCCTGGCCACCTGTTTTTGCTGGACACACATAAGAAGCTCCAGCATTCATATCAGAGGCAAGGGCAATGCGTCAGTCACAACTCCCCTTGTTGAGACCCATATGCGTAGCAGAATTTCTACATAAATTATTGATTTTAGGATCATTTGCTAGTGGGTATTTTCCCCCCATGAAATCACTTCTGAATAAAAGCCCTGAGAATTGACAAAATGAAAAAAAGACAAGCCACTCCAGATTTACTAAAACAAAACAATAACCTAATAGCCTGCTTTTAAACTAAGAAAAAGAAATCCCCTCTTGATTCAAAGATGTGTGATAATAACTTTAATGTTCCATTGGACAACTATTTTCAACCAGAGTCCCATGTACCTGACAGTGGACCATATCAGCCTGACAGTGAGGCCTACATAGTACCAGTGGAACCTGAAAGAAGAGCTGAGGACTATGAGGACTATGGATCTGATATGCACTCACCTGGGTTCCCTGAACACTTGCGCTGGAAACGTTCCTTATCAAGAAAAGCAAAAACAAAACCATAAATGTCTTATTTTCTCACTTGTCTCTCTCCCCTCTCTCCCTTTGGGTATTTGTTTTTGTTGTTGCCATTCTCTCATATGTAGATATGCTATTCCACCTACTGTGTTTCCAAGCAGAAGTACAACTTAATCTTCTGAGAATATCTGGCGTATGTGGGAATAGCAATAGATGTTGCTACACATTTCATTCTCTCTCTCTCTCTTGGAATGCCTGTAATATACCTATGCTTCAGGTGGCTGCGTTAAACCTTAACAAGTGCATCCAAGTGATTGCAAGGCAATTGCAAGTTCTTTTAATAAATGAAAACTATAACAACCATAAAAATCCCACCTTCTTCACAGCTACTTACTACAAGTAATCTAGAGGCTGTATAGCTCAGCAACTAAAGTGCTTGGCCTTATAATTTTCTTCCTTGTCAAATCGCTTGCTCGGTAATTCAGTCACTGTTACCAATCTGCAACTCCTAATAAAAGAAGTAATTTCTCTTCCCACGTAAGCAATTTCTTCTACTTTTGCATATATCTTGCAGGGCATATACAGCTTTTATGCGTCTCTTTTAACAACCACAAACCTTTAAATGATATAGCTGGCATCCTTGTATCAACTGGATACAATTTTAAAAGAAGTAATGGCTTAATTTTCCTTGTTTTAGAGACCTTAACATTTATGCCAAATTGCAGTCAATCCTGCAGAGATGGAATTGCATGTTTGTGTTGTATATTTAGTTATGATTCCCCCTTCTCTCCAGAATATAATGTTTCATAGTTATCAGAAAAAAAAGCAGTTGGAAATTGTTTGCAAGACTATGGATATAGAATTGCTGCTTTTATATTTTAACTGCAAATTGTGAATTTCACTGCCTTATATTATTTATTTCTGAAACAAAAGAGGCATTTTTCAATAAAACTACTGAAAATCTATACAGCATCTGAGTATTATTGCTGGAAAACCTCCAGATTTCCGAGGCTTTATTGTCATGGAAAATTAATCACCTGAAACATTGAACTGTATTTCTCTCTGCATGTGTGAGTGTACACATCTACATACACACAGACACCCCACACACAATATATAGCAGTTTAAAATGCTGAACGAGGAGCACTTTATTTTCAACAACATTTTCCCTGTTCTGAAAGTTTTGTTTATGATCTTGTTGTATAGAAGCCTCCATAGCAAAATGAACAGCAATTCCCAAATTTAAAACTCCATGTACATTTTTCAAATTATCTGTAATCTCATCAGCTCAATATCCAGTAGAGTTTCCAGGTTTTTTCAGACTGCCCTTTAAAAAAAAAAGGAGAGGGGAGGGGAGAGAACAAAACTAGCAACAAAGGTGGAAATGCAATATAAAAGTGGCTCAGAGATAGAAAGATTTAAGTATTTTCTCTTCAGAACATGGGCTGACTGTTATTGAGTAGTTAAACCATTGACCCATGAGGCTCAGTATTACCAGTGTTAACTGGCAACTGGCTTGCCAAAGTTTCAGGTTTGTTTATTTTACCAGACTTATATGGTGGTCCAGCTATTGCCCATCATGTGTAAATACTGCTATTACATGATTGGTGCCTACACAGTCAAAAGATCTGGAAACATGTCAAGATTTTTTTCCTACCAAAACTGATTGAACATGTTCCTATCAAAAGCTGTTTCTGACCTCACTCATACATATTCCATTGTGTTGTGCAATTGTTGTACTTGTTGTCCCTCTTATGAAGAATGATTGCAGGATTTGGGTTTGGCTAGCTAGTCTAAAGAAAAAAAGAATTAGGGGTGATATGATAGCAGTATTCCAGTATTTGAGGGATTGCCACAAAGAAAAGGGGGTCAAATTATTCTCCAAAGCACCAGAAGGCAGGACAAGATACAATCATTGGAAACTAATCAAAGAGAAGCAGCCTGGAATTAAGGAGAAACTTCCTAACCGTGAGGACAATTAACCAGTGGAACAGCTTGCCTCCATAAATTGTAGGCACTCATCACTGGATGTTTTTAAGAAGAGTCTAGACCAGGGGTATCAAACTCGTGGCGTCACGTGATGTCTCATGTCTTCTTTTCCCCTTCGCTAAACTGGGTGTGGCCATGGCAGCGTGTGATGCATCTGGGCCGAGGACCGCAAGCTTGACACCCCTGGTCTAGACAGTCACTTATCTGAAATAGTATAGGTTCTCCTGATTGAGCAGAGGGCTGGACTAGAAGACCTCCAAAGTCCCTTCCAGCTCATTTATTCTATTTCTATTATTTGCATACCTGCAATAGCTGCTACTGATTCTATGGAGCCAAATCGGCAACCAACATCCCATCCCTTTACCCAAAATAAGCAAAAAGTCCTAACATTTCTAACACTAGAAACAAAGTTAGCCACTTATTTTTATTTATCACATTTTAAAACACACTAAGCTGTGCTTAAGCCGGTGAAGGAATCTCAGGCCTAAGTCATTATACTTGGGTGGGTTCTAACTTACCTCACCGGCAGTTTGCTGCCTCCTGTGCCATGTGCGTGCACCTATGTGCAGTAAAAAAAAGCCCTGAAAAATTCCCCCCCAAAAAAGGCCAAAAACAAGATAGTGATCCATGCGCAGTGCCGGAAAAACTGCTGCTGTGCATGCGCAGAAGAAGAAAAATCCGAAAAAAAACTTATTTCCCCCCCCAAAAAAAAATCAAAAAAAAGATGGCGCCGCCCATGAAGCAGCAGAACCAGCTCCGTGATGCCACCAGCGGCCTACTACCTACTCTGTAGAACCGGTCCGAACCGGTAGGAACCCACCTAAGGAACCAGAGTGGAGCCAAAGATAGAATTCCACTGTACCAGGGAAACCACTTCTATACACACATATAGCCCCCCGCCCAAGCATTTCTGATAAAGCATCTTGGCAACAGAACATCCAGACAGAATGAGGCTTCTTTTGCAGTTATTTGCTTTAGGCAGCAAATATAGCCCCATTTTAAAATAAAAATAATTCCAGGAAAACAGCAATTCAATGTTTTTATACTAGACAGTGAAG
>JANHFT010009034.1:259365-273662 GCA_032467955.1 Pseudoxenodon macrops
GACCATGGATATATGAATTGTGAAGAGGTCTCTCCAGGTTTAACACTCTGAAGTTTTGAATGACCTCAGGGAAAGATTAACCTGACTGCATGTTGCTTGGTATAAACTTTGTGTAATGGCCCACAGTTACAAAGTTCATAAAACTAAGCTTGATGCTGTTAAAAAGTATATTTAGCTCCCCTGCTATCATTATTCTCCTTTGGAACTAAATAAAAATTATGTGGGCACTTTTCTGCTGAACACAAGAAATTCTAGAGTATTAGGAGATGGAAATTATAGCATTTTTGTGGAGTGGTTACCACTGTGTGTGTCACATAAGATAGCAGAATGTATATATTCTTCTCTTCTTATGTGATCTATGCTGTACAATGGTATGTGTGGAGAAATTATATATATAATTATATTTTCTTCATTTCTTGCATTAAATTTGACTTGAGTCAAAGTAATCTGATAATCATGTGTCTGTCATCTGAGGTTAAAAATGGTAATTGTGCCAGCTCTCAAAATACAGTATATATAAACAAAGGTCAATTGTGTGTAGCAAGGAGGGGGGGATTTAAAACGTAATTTTTTTTACTTGGCAACGCAGTTTGAACATTGCTCAGAATACTTTTATTTCCTGCTCATAGTTCTTTATCAGAACAATTCTTTCAAAAACCAATTATTGTAAACATGTGTACATTGACTCAACACTGCATTTTGCTTATTTTCTCTTTACTGTTACAGCCCTGGGGTGGTCTTTTCTGAAAAAATAGTTCCTTTCATGAATGGGATCTACTTCTACATTAGGAACACCACAACACTGAGTAAGCCATTCATTTTGCCTTTCTGAATATATTAGCAATATTGTGCTTTCCATTTTGGAGTCACTTCATTTGGAGAACATGCAGGTTTTTTTTTATTTTATTTCCCAGCAACGAAAATAACAAATATGACCACCTGGCAGAAGATGATGGTCTACATCGAGTAACTGGCAGATGATAGCTAACTATGAGAACATAACAGCTTCATCAGGAAAGAAAAGAGCACCTTCATGATTTGGAACAGTTGAAGTCATAATTATAAAGCTGATTTACTAATAAAGCAAAGCTAAATTAGTGGAACCTCTGAGAATGGGCTGCAATGTTTTCATTATTACGCTTTTATCTGTATGTCTATCTTTTATCCATGCTTATAAATATACTGTAGAGGATTCATGGAAAGTTCAAATATTATTTTCACGGAAGATCCATTGTTTCTTAAAACACAAATAATATGGTAACTCATTCTTAGCATCCATAGTTTGCTTTTGATATATCCCCATGATGCCATGTCATTTTAAGTTTTATGATGTTGCCTTATTAAGACAATAGAGCAGTGATGGCTAACCTTTTTGCCATCACGTGCCAAAAGGGGTGGGAGTGCAGAGGTGGGTGGGTCATTAGCGCGTATGCCCACACCCATAATTCCATGTGGAACCTCCCACAGCTTTTTTGTATTTGTGATCCAGATTGCCATGTGGCCATCAGTAGCTGACCTGGTTAGCTTATGTTCCTCCTTAAAAGAAGATCTGCCAAGGATAGGATACCAGAAAATGCAGAAATTGCTACTGAGAAGAAATGAAACTTTCAGCCCACACTCTTTCCAAAATAAATTTATTTACAGTTCTTTTTTACTTTTCAGCATTTTGTTGCTCCTTTGTCATTCCATTTCCTCAGCTTTGACAAGAAGTAGACACCTTGATAGCTATCAGATAAACACATACCCAAAAGGCATCACTTGCCTCTATACACCTTTCCTTCTTTCCCTCTTCCCTTGGCAAAGTCAAGATGCAGGCACATCTTCAAGAAGAGAGCAGTCGGTCACCCAGAAAAGTTCAGGCCATTTATTATTTTTGCCACAAATCTGACAATGTTTTCCTGGGAACATTTCATTTCATGTGCTTTGGGGTTTCCAGCTTTTTACACACTTATTCTCCAAATGCCCATTTTTATTCATGTGGTGTTTAAAAACAATTATTCTGAATACATCAAGAGACCCTGAAAAACTTCCAGGTGTTATAGGAATGGTGGTCTAGAAAGAAGAAAACTTACAGATATACAATTTCCTGAATTCTTTAAGCTTCAGAACAGTTGATTATGTGTACAGCCCCAATCTTGGGTCACTATTGTACAGCTAAAGTCTCCCTCAAGTTATGCTTATTTCTTGGCAACACTTTCGCACATCTTTGTAATTTTTTTTGGCAACACATCTGAACAGCCTTCTTCCGGGATGTCTTTTTAACTTCTCAGTTTAACATACAGTTTTGGGATTTTCCTTTGGGTCTCATGTCAAAGTACTGACCATATCTAACCCTATTTCATTCTGTTGTGGTCAGCCAAGACTAGTAATTTCTGATAGGATGGAAAAGTAGCTTCTTGACTAGCTTCATGTAAGTATCAGCTGTGATAATGGTTATCTTGTGATTCTTATAATTAGAAAGGAATCACTTTCTTCTATCAGTCAGTTCTTGTGTTTTTGTGTGGCCTTTTGTGCATCTGTGTACAAACATAGCTAATTAATAGTGGGAAAATGCTTTCATTATGTGTATCTTTCTCATTTCCAGTCGTAAACATTAGCTAGAATGATAGGATGGATGTTATAGGTGATAATTATGTGAAGTTGGTCAGGGAGGCAGTTTCTATGAATACTGTTTTCCATCTCATCTCTTACAGTTGTCATGGAAATAATCATAGAAGTGGTCACCATGCCACTTATTCCACCCACTAATCATCACTGTATTATTGGAATCCATCCAGTTACAGTCATTAACTGAAGTTATTGGTTGCTCTTAGCTTGAATTTCTAGATCATCCATTCTTTATGTGGCTATTTCTATGTCATTTAACTATTTTAACTTTTTATCTTTAAAATGCTGATCTTTAGGTATTCTTAAAGGTATTTGGTATGCAGAAATATAGGATTGAATTTCAAATCAGCTCATTGCCATGGTGTAGAACAAGGGTGTCAAACTGGTGGCCCATGGGCTGGATGCATCCCGTGCAAGCCACGCCCATTCCATCTCCACGAATGGGAAAAACATCACAAAACGTCACATGACAGCACTGTGATGTTGCAAGTTTGATACCCGTGGGTTAGAGTCTCCTGCTTGGGCGAGGGTTAGACTAGATGACATACAAAGTCCCTTCCAACTCATTCTGTTATTCTGTTATATATTCTGTTATTCTGTCACAAGTGCCCAGCCCTGATAAAGATAGACAATGGGATTATTAAACTATTTTTAAAAATGTGCCTCTCTGATCATCACATATCCTACCACAACTCCCTGTTTCCCCAGATATCTTTAAAATAAGGATCACTAAATCACCTTGACCTCTTGACATGGCATTGAATCTTCAGGGCTCACATACAGTAAATCTTTGTAAGCCTTATGGAAACCATAAACTCATTTCTGTGGAATGAAACATGCAAAATTTATGAATTACACTTATACTTCATTGCAACTTGGCAACTGTCAGAAACCCACTGGATGTGAAAACAGTCAAACCAGAGGTGGGTTCTAAATCGTCTTACTGCCAGTTCGCTCATGGGCGCTCTGTATCCGCATGCACATACGCAGTGCTTTAAAAAAATCCAAGATGGCGGTCCCTATGGCGCCACCGAATGAACCAGTTCGGGGGCATGGCAGGCCTCTGAGTAAAACATACCCAGTAAACTGATATGAAAACAGAATATGTCATATTTAGCCGAGTAGAGGACTGTTTTAAACAGCTTAGTTTTTAACATCCTCCTGGAGGTTATCAAGACTCATCCGGTCATTGATTGAAGGCTGTTCCCATGCATTGGTGTGACAGTTAGGAGCATTTGCTGACTTTAACTTCCCCTTCACTTCCCAAAAGTGGAAGTTTTCTGCTGGATGATCAAACAGGTTGGGCTAGTTAGGTTGGAATAGGTGGTCCTATAGGTATTCAGCTATAAAATTCTTTGCTGGTCAAAAGCAGCACTTAAAAATGTATCTGGAAACCAACTAGAAGCCAGTGCAGAGCCCATAACATAGATATCACATGCTCCCAACATTAGTGCCAGTTAGATTGCAGGCCACTGAAAATTCTGGAGGTATGAATAGTCTTTAAAGATGGCTTCGTCTAAAGCATGATGCAGTGCTCTACCGGGCTTGTTTATTTATTTAGCATATGGCAAAAATGATAAAAATCACATCACAGTTACATTCTCAGTGAGCAAATATGAAACTACAGGTTGTCCTCAGCCTACAACCACAATTGAGACCAACATTTATGTTGTTAAGTGAGAAATTTATTAAATGAGTTTGGCCCCATTTTACAACTTTTCTTGCCACAGTTGTTAAGTGAATCACTGCAGTTGTTAAATTAGTAACCCGGTTGTTAAGTGATTCTGATTTCTTCATTGACTTTGCTTATCAGAAGGTTGCAAAAGGCGATCACGTGATCCTGGGACACTGCAACCGTCATAAATGTGAGTCAGTTGTCAAGCATCCAAATATAAATAACTTGACCATGGGAATGATACAACAGTTGTGTGAAAAACAGTCACAAGTCACTTTTTTCAGTGATGTCCTAACTTCAAACAATCAGATAAACTGTTGTAAGGCAAGGACTACCTGTATTTTCTTTATTTACAAATAAAGCTCCCCAAACACGACAAACCCTCTGTAATCAATAAATGATTCCATTCTTAGGACCGCCAGCAGCCCCGGCAAAAAGTCTCTCACAGCAGCTAACAAGTGTGTCTGGCAGGAAGATGAATAGTTGTCAGCTACATCTATTCATCTCCACCCCCTGCCTTTTATCCCCAGAGCTAGGGTGGGACTACACTAGCAGCAATGGTTCTTCTGTCCCAAGGATCAGCCCACAGATTTTCACTGCTCTCCTCTCCTCTGCCTTCTGTGCATCCACGCATCAGGCACTGAACCCAGCTGTTCCTCCTCTTCCTCATCAGCCACCTCCAGACCTAGGGACTGTTGACTCTCCATCTGAGGGATGACAGACAGTGCAGGCTCCACCTCTGTCTCTCTCTCTCTCTCTCTGACAGCTCCATTCCTCTTCTCCCTCACAGTTCTCAGGTTGCCTTGATGCTGATCCTGACTCCCATGCCTCTTTCTCATCTGATTCAGCTGCTGGAGGGGCCGGCAGCCAACAGGCCACAACAGGTAGACTATTTACGTAATCAATACAGATTACGTGTTGCATACAGAAAGTTTCTGGGGTTTGCCTGATATGGTCTAAGCAGGTTCAATGAGGTTATGTTTGTTCCTCTTGCCTCAGTTGAGGTCGCAATGTGGAGACCCACGTGGAGCTAGGCAAAGGCCCCGCTATGCACAGTTTCCATCTGTTGCTTGAGCAGCAAGAAAGACCCTCAGATTGAAAACCTGCTCCTTTAAGGGTAATGCAGACCACATGCTTTATTTTTCATCTTGTGACAATTAACTTAATTGTCCCAGCACTTCAGAGAGATTAAGCGCATTCAGTACATGCGACCAGCCACTACTGACATCTGTCTTCATGGTGTGATCAAGATGACTCAAACAAATCATGGAATATTTTGCCTATTTGGCATGACACTTGAGTGAGCCAGAATGAAGTCTACTTTGAATTTCATTTGAGTTGAATCCAATGTTTAAAAAGACCTCCTGAAATCAGTGTGCTTCAGAAGCATGACTAAGTCCCATTGATTTAATTGGATCTGCTCTGTTTTCATAAACATGGTGGATATAATTTGTTTTAACTGTGCATGATTCAATCTGTTTGGGATTAAGTTTAACCTTAGTAGGATTAAGGATCAATTAACTTATTTTTGATGATCCATAGCATGCTTAACCTCCTCTTAAATGTAGATAAATGAATTAACTCCAATCTAAAATTTAATCCAGGGCCAGAAATCTTTTAATTTGGTATTATCTTCAATAAAAGCAATTTAACCTTGTAATATAAATTATCTTTAATATATATTAAAGATATATATTATATTAAGGCATAAACAATAATTGCTGGGAAGTCTGTCAATACAGACTTATTGATCTGTATCTGCCCAGTCTTTTGTCAATTTGTCAAATGTTAAAATTGATAAAAATGGAGGAATGTTTCAAATTACCAATGCCTTGTGATTTTTTAGTGATTTTGTTTGAATATATACATTTTCAAATATTCTAATGGTGGAATGATCAGTTTAATTATTGCAGTGACCAGAATAACAGGGCTCTGAATGTTATACTTAACAAACAACTCAAAAAATTGTAAGAGATAAAAGTTACCATATATTTAAAAGCAACGCTTTACCTAGCAGTAATATGCTATCAGATTGACTGGTATGAGTGGAATGATACATTGTGGCGTGAACAAAGTCTTGTAGGTTTTAAAACCTGTATTCTGTTGAATATTTATGATCTCCATATTTAGGAGCTTCTTTGTAATGTCACATGATTTTGCATAACTATGTTCTTTAAAAGTATGTTCCAACTCTATGCATTTCTTTATATTAAAATGGGGGGGAAAACAGATAAACCTGTGAGTAATAAGACAGATGTTCAAAAATGCTGAAATAGCAGATGAGCACCCAGCAGGAACATAGATTCCAGCAAAATATGAGCACATGTAGTTGGAACACAGCTCAGTAAATCAATAAGACCACTAACAATATTAATCTCCCGCCCACCCAAAAATGAAATTAGATTATAATCTACCAGAAAGAAACACAAACTCTATTATGAAGAAGAAATGTGATAGAACCTACAACAGTAGCCTGTCTATTTCTTCCCAACAAAATTTTATTCCTCGCTTTTCAGTCAGGTTATGCTAAGAAACTGACTGCATTCACACACAATGCTAAATGAGATTTTTTTAAAGCCATGGTTTGTTGAACAAGTTGTAATGGTCCATCAGCAAACCACATTATGGATTAGTGTGCTGTGACAACCAAGACATTAGATTATTCCTAGCCATCAGCAAACTTCCTGGGCAAGTAGAGATATGAACTTTACTCCTTTGGACTATTCAGGCAGTTTAATTGCACTGGTTCTCTAACAATAGAAAGAAATTGAATTGGCCATGTGATCTCATAGTAAAACAAGGACTTAACTCATTCCATATTATAGGATGGGTCTTTTATTGAATGTTGACTAGTATGTTTGTATTTTTCTATTGTTTGCTTCCTTCGTGCATTCCAAGTCCCTATAAACATGATTTCTGTTGTGAAAGTACAATGAATTAGATGCACTGTAATCTCTTGTAGACAAATAGCAATAGCACTTAGACTTCAGAGGTGGGTTCCTACAGATTCTATCCGGTTCTATAGAACCGTTAGTAACTTGGCAATGACATCACAGAGCCGGTTCCTTTGATGTCTCCGTGAACGCCACCATTTTGAATTTTTTACTGCTGTGCAAGCACGCACATGTGCTCGCTCTTTGCACGCATGCGCGAGGCGTGACCTTGAGAGAACCGGCAGCAAAACAATTTACAACCCACCCTTTTAGACTTATATACCGCTTTACAGTGCTCTACAGCACTCTCGAAGTGCTTTATAGAGTCAGCATGTTGCTCCCAACAATCTGAGTCCTCATTTTACCCACCTCGGAAGGATGGAAGGCCGAGTCAACCTTGAGCCTGGTGAGATTCAAACTGCCAAATTGCAGTCAGCAGAAGTAGCCTGCAGTACTGCACTCTAACCACTGTGCCACCACAAAGCCCATATATTCCAGTTACGCACATGAAGTGAAGCTCTTCTAATATATCCCCATGCACTACAATGAAACTGTTTCATTATAGTAGCCGCAGAACATCCCAACATTTGGAAATTAACCGAAAAACATGTGCATTCTTTTAGCTTCTTTTTTCAACCAAAATTATGGTCAGCAAGAAACTGATCCCACAACTAATCACGAAAAGAAAGAGGTTCCCCACCCCTGCCAGAGGCAACATTTCTGCTTGACAAAGGCATAGGAGTTCCTCAAAGGAATTATCCTTATATCACCTTTCCCAAAACCTGGTGCTATCCAGTTATGTTGGATTGCAATTCCATTCAACCCAGTTACCATGGCCATTTTACATAATCCTGCCAAATATGTCTCCTTTAGGAATTTATTTTCTTCAGTATTGCAACATCTCTCGTCCTCTCTTTTCCACTTTCCCACATGCTTTGTCTCTTAAATTTATGTACTAGTGGACATGTTGGGAAGAGAGAGGAGGGTTTGCTGGGCACCCATAACACAATCCAGTATAGCTGAAACCAAGAAAGGTTTTGTCTGGCTACAAAAGAAGTTGTCCTGAATTATGAAGAAGGGGAATTCATTGAGAACATGTGCTGGGGGCAGTGGGTTGGGGAGAGTGAATACAGATACTCCATGTAAGGCAAAGTCTATGGATCATCTGAGGAATAAAGAAATTCTGGACAAGGAAAACATATGGCTCACACATGTACTGAGAGGTTGGGGAAGGAGAGAAGAACAATCATTGTAACTGAGCCGGTTGTAAATGAACTTCAGAGGATAAAATTTGTTATACATCTCAAAGTAGAAAACTGATGCAAGAAAATAATATAGTAAGGGCTTGGTCTTTTGATCAAAGATATAGATGTGAAATAGAGAGTGGTGCTATTTAGATTAATTCATGACTGGGCTTCCTATAGTAAAATAAAAAAAGCCAAAAAACAAGTAACACCAATTAATGCTGCAACCAATTAGTTGTGTGTTTCTGTATGATGGTTGGCTTTATATATAATGTTATACTAACAGCCAAGTTGTCAGCATTTATCCAAGCCAGTTGGAATGATTGCATCAAAGAACAAAAAAGGGACTTAAAACAAAAGCCCTAAAAGAGGGTCCATCATATATATTTAAAACCTGAACTGTTCCTATTGGGTATCTTACCATATAAATTTAGTAAGGAAAATATATATTTGATTGTACATGTGATAATAGCAGCAAGGATAGCATTTGAACGAAGATGGAAAGCAGAGAAAATCCCTATGGAGGAAGAAATAATTAAGAAAATATTGGATTGTGCAGAAATGAATAGATTGACCTTGATACTTAAAGAAAGAGAGGAATCGGAATATTTTCAGATATGGAGGCAATTTTTTGATTGGTTGGAGACGAGATATGTATAAATATTAAGATATGAGAAATAATTTGGGAGAAGACACAAAAGATGCACGCAGATGATGCACTGATGGATTGATTATGTATTGTATGTCTGTTTGTCTATAAAAATAAAAAAGTTTTTAGAAAAAAAAGTCATTCCTGAAGTCTCAAAGAAGTATTGAGCAGAATGAGAATGCAAAGGTCTCTGCTTAGCTGACACTGCAGAATGTTCTGGCTGGATTTCTTTCACTTCTTCTCACTTCAATCATCTTCAAAAATTGTCTCACTCAAGAAAGATAAGCTAATCTCGGAGGGTTGTCAACAGCTGTAAAAGGCCTCTTTCCTCAAAGGCGTCTCCATTTCGTGGTGCTTCCCCCTCATCCCACCACCTTGTTCTTTTTCAGATAAGCTTTAGTTATCTTCACGCTGTCTTATACACACTATGTGCTGATGAGCAGGCCTAGTCATTCATTTTTGAGCCAAAGCCCATTCTCTGACTTCAATTTTATGAATAATGAACAACAAGGAAGAGGCCAAGTGATTCTTGCCAGATTTTCCACACGCACGCACACACACACACCATTGCTCTGTATTCAGAAACTGTATTTCCCCCTCAAAGATATATAGCTATGTTCTTATTTATTTCTAAGGTGTTTTTAAAAAAAAGAGGGTTTATCAATTGCTCCAATCTGACTTGGAACAATCTAAAATGTAAAGTATAAAATCTAGTCCAATCCATAAAATCTGTGTAGCAGGTAGAATCCACAGCAATCCGAAAGACCAGAATTAAAATACTTTCTAGAGCTGGAGGAACCCACCTGCCATAGTAGCAATAGCACTTAGACAGCTTATACAGCTTCATAGTGCTTTATTATAGCCCTCTCTAAGCAGAGTCAGCATATTGCCCCAATAATCTGGGTCCTCATTTTACCGACTTTGGAAGGATGGGAGGCTGAGTCAACCTTGAGCCAGTCAGGATCAAGTTAGGCTAAACAAATCTTTGTAACTTTCTAAAAGACAAAAGGAACCTAATCAGATTTTACTGGGTCGAAGGTTATCCTGTAAACATCCAGATACCGAACAGTGAAGGACTTTAAATGTAAATGTCAATGGAGATTTTCAATCATCCAGATTATGGTTGTCCCAAATGTTTCACTTCTAATCCAAGAAGCTTCTTCAGAACTGTTCTGAAGTCGTTTCTCAATATTTAAGGAGCTGCCACAGAGAGGAGGGGGGTCAACCTATTTGCCAAAGCATCCAAAGGCCACACAAGGAATAAATGGATGGAAACAGGGGGACAGATTAAGTTTAGAAAAAAGGAGAAATTTTCTGACAGTGAGAACAATCAACCAATGGAACAGCTTGCCTTCAGAAGCTGTGGGTGCTTCATCAATGGAAGCTTTCAAGAAGAGAAGCAAAATGTTTTCAAGGAAAAAGCCAAGAAAATCCAGTTGCCTTTTGGAAAAGCACTTTTGAGGCTTGACTTGGAGTCAAACAGTAACCACTGCAGCTCGTAAAGGATGGTTGTTATAGGGGCACATTGAGGCATGCCTGTAACTGCATGAGCAGCTGCCTCCTGGATCAGGTAGAGCTTCTGACAGCCACTGCGTGAAGAATGCTTTGAGTAGTCCAATTAAGAGGTGACTAAGACATGAATAACAGTGAGTAAAGTCTCTCGTTCCAGGCAGGATCATAAATAATGGTATTGAAGGCTGCTGAGAAATCAGGCAACACTAGAGGCTCACACTGCCCCATATCAGTCTCACCAGAGAGCTCCACAATTGCAATCAGTGTGAAAGTCTCGGTCTGCCTGGAATGAGTCCAGCTCATTTCCTTCTCCAGAACCTTCTGCAGCTGTAGCATCCCCTCTTTCTTTTAACAATCTTCCCCAGAAAAGCTGTGCCTATGGAGTGGGGAGGGTGAATCGATGTATGCAGTGATATAGTTTCTACGCAGCTGCAGAGGTTTTTGTGATGATACCAATTCATTAGGCCCGTGATGGCGAACCTATGGCATGTGTGCCACAGGTGGCACGCAGAGCCATATTTGAGGGCACACGAGACGTTGCCC
Organism: Pseudoxenodon macrops; assembly: GCA_032467955.1. Classification (NCBI taxonomy): domain Eukaryota; kingdom Metazoa; phylum Chordata; class Lepidosauria; order Squamata; family Pseudoxenodontidae; genus Pseudoxenodon; species Pseudoxenodon macrops. Next base: position 270,529 of record JANHFT010009034.1, read on the forward strand.
TATGTCAGCTCCAGCATGCTGGCCAGATGAATTTCGCCCTTCCAGAGGATGGGGAGGCTGTTTTCACCCTCCCTGGGCTTAAGGAAAGCCTCCAGAGCCTGTGGATGGCGAAAAATGGACCCAACAGGCCTAGCGGAAGTTTGGAGACTTCAGTGAGGCCTATGCGCATGCGTGCGGGGGGGAGTGCGTTATGGGTGTGGGCACAAGTGCGCACTCCCCCCGCGCTCCCCCTGCTTTTGGCACGCAATGGCAAAAAGGTTAACTATCACTGCACTAGGCTGTTTAAAAATCCTGATTCAGATCTGGTTTTGGAACAGAATCAGCCTGCTAGATAATCTCCTTAAGGGGGGGAGGGATCAGGAAACATTATTCTAGGTAAACACTGATAGGATGGGATTTGTTAAGTACCACACTACATAATTCTGTGAGACGAGGGGAATAGAAGTTAGAAGATGATGTTTCTTAGTTGTAGCTCTAGCATTATAACAGTCCCGTATTGGTATTAACAGTGGATGTCTGTGGAGGGTGTAAACTTTTGTAAAATTGTGGTTGAGGTTCCAATCACCACCCGCTCCTACTATTTTGCAGGTTTTCACTCATCCTGAAGAAACAACTACTTATCTCATTCCCTTTAAAGCAGGGGTGGGTTCTGCTTCTTTTTTCTACTGGTTCGCTCAGGGTCGCACTGCGTATGTGCAAGTGAAGCATGCATGCGCGCAGCAGTAAAAAACTAGCTTCTGCGCATGCACAGATGCAAAGATTAGCTTTTGCGCATGCACAGAAGCAAAATACAAGATGGTGGTGCTCACAGAGACACCAATGGAACCGGTTCCATGACATCACCGCGAAGTTACTACCGGTTCTATAGAACCGGATAGAACTGATAGGAACCCACCTCCGCTTTAAGTTACTAGAAGTTGTTTAAAACTGGACCCTTTCCTGACAATTTTTGGAGATTACTTGATTGTCGTCTTCTTATTCTATATGTTTATTTCTTTTTTGTTTCAGTTCTGGACTTTGAATGTATACTTTTATTATAAATTATCGTTATTATTATTATTGTTCTTTTTGCTTTCTCTAATGTATTGAAATTCTTATCTTTTTACCCATAATCTTTGAATTATATGTTTTTTATCTTCAAGGTGGTAAAATGATATAATTCTTTACTGACCTGGCTTTATTCAACTATAATGAAAGAATGAATGAAATAATATAAATATTGCATGTTTATCTTATTATAATTTTAAATTTGCCTCATATTTTGCAAATTTTATATTTAACTCTGATGTACATTTCACAGGCTATTTAATCATCATTAATCAACCAGCGTGAAAGACTACCCCTAGTAGTGTTTGCTTATATATGACTACCTCTTCATTGAAAGGCAGGTAGGATGAAAAAAGTTTCCCAGAAAAATTCTCCAAGTCAGAGAAGAAAAACCTATGGTTTTATTTAACGGGAAGCCTTGAGTGGCCTTATTTTATTGGCTTTGTTAAATAGTATTATGGCTGCCCACTCCAACAGACTCTGTGTGGTTTACAACATCCAGACATACAATTAAACCAAAAACATAAAGCAGACTAAAAAAAACCCACCATAACAGTAAAAACACATTCCTCAATAAACGCAGGTCTGGGAACAGAGCCAGGTATTAAGAGATTTTTCAGGACCCCAGGAAGGGGGGGCGGCACCACATGTATCTCTGGGGAATGCTGTTTCAGGGATAGGATCAGTGATAGTGATATGCTTTGATGCCTTATTCATTTAATTATTTTCTCCTTTTAATTATAGTAAATTATATGTAATTATAAAACATCCTGCAGCTAAGAAGGCTCCAACACCCACTTGCTCTACTTAAATGACCCCGAGGATACAGATAAACCTCCAAGTGGCCTCAATGACTCTCTACAAAGAATGCAAATGACCAGCTGTCTGCAAGGACTATAAATCCTTCCATTTCCCCACCATCCAGTCAGAGCTGAGGAAGCTTTTTGGATGAGAAGCGAAACGTCTTCAAAGAAAAAAACCAAAATCCAGTTGCCCCTTGAAAAAGCACCTTTGGGACATCCATTTCATTATGCTCTTCATATTTATTTGGGAAACTCTCTGTTTATGTCCTTATTCTTTAAGCCAGAGGAGATCAGCTCTTGATCTTCTTATAACTCTTGGATCTCTTTTTACAGTCCACAGAAATTTCTGACCTCCCGGGATCATGTCACTGAAGTTTAATGGCAAGCTACGGTACATAAACCAGCAACACAAGTTTTTCAATTACAAGGAATAGATTAACCATAATCAGCAAACATAGTTTACTTATTTGTTTTAAAAGAAGCAACAGGTATTTACAAATAAAAAACAAGGGCTGAAAAAAGCCAAATTTGCCTCTGCAGTAACAACTGTGCTCTGCTACACTCCCTTCAGAGTCCAAAAGGTATTCAGCCTTACTTAAGGTAAATGCTGTGCCAGGATAGGCCTAAAACATGAAATTCTGAGTTCAGTTCCGCAGAGTCTAAATTGAATATGGCTAAAAGGGCAGGGAGAGAGGAAAACAGTAATTGCCAGTCTAAAATGACATTTAAAAAAAAAGAATGGTGTCTTCTGTATTTTTAAAAATATATTAATAGTGTTAAGAAAATTAGCTAGCGTTTCCTGTATTTCTGAAATGCTAGCCATTCGTTAGCTTATTTATTGTTAAGCAAAGTGCCATCTCCTTTAAGTCTGATTCCTGGAGACCTCATAGGCTCATTCTTGTAATTATTACGGGAACAATATGGAATTGTTTCCATGATGTGTTTTCAACTTTCCAGTCTAGCCAAAGGCTCTTGGTGGTCTCTCAACCAAGTATTAATCCAATCCAATCCTATTTAGCTTTTTCGAGATGAGCCAAGGTCAGATAACTGGGCTATTTATTAATACTGGAAACTTTTGCTCTATATGATTCTGATGCATGTAATTGGCAAATGATGATAGTTCTGATGATGGAGGGTCTGCCTCTTTTGGAATTAAGTTTAAGCGTTGTGCTGCTATAGTATATGAAATTGATGTTACTACATGGTTGAAATGCACAGTTCTTTTGGATTGTTCCTATATGGTATATTGAAAGAATGCATTAAGATGTGTCAGGGTTTTTTTTG